>JAKVQS010000004.1:0-117780 GCA_030462955.1 Waltiozyma solani
TTGTTTTAGAATTTTAAGAGGAAAAAAAAAATAATAAATTTTTGGGGTTTTTGGGCCGGGAAAAAAAAAAAAAAAAAAAAAAAAAAAAAAAAAAAAAAAGTCTGAGAGCAAGATCGGGGAGAATTGCGGAAACTTTTCGCGCCATGTCAGAGATAAAGGTCAAACCCGCCTTTAATCCGCCTGAGCTATGCAATATGTTTTTTGGGAAATTACAAAAGGAGAGAGTATTTAAAAGTCCAGCGATTTCCTAAAAATTAAGGGATAAACAGTCGCCCCTTGAGCACAAAGCTTACTACGTCCAATCCAATCCAATTTAAAAACAAACCAGAGACAACCAAACATCAAGTGTTTCCTCTGAAATTTCCTACTCTCTTAGACTCTCTCCTTCAAAATTAAGCCTAGTTTGTGCTTGGATTTCATTTCAACTCAGATTTGAACTCCCCTTAGAAAAGTTTATAAACATACATATACATAAAGATGTCAACCCTTGGTGAAGCAGTTGATAAACTCAACCCATTGCACTCAACCCCTTTGACTGACTTCAAAAACTTGTCTCCAACTTTGACCCATGTTTATGGCAATTATCCAATTGTCAAGGAGGTCACCGACGCCCTTTTAGAGATTGGTTTTGTCAACTATATCGCCACTTTTACTGCCAACCTTTATCTTGATTTCAAATCTGCCATCTTAGACAAATACTTGACTTTCATCAATGACTTGATTGCTTTCCTTGATAACTACTTCAAAACCTTTATCTTTGTTAAAGGTATTGATTATTGGATCCCTGTTTTGGCCAAGTTGCACTTATCTGATTTCTATCTTTCAAATCAATGGAAATACTTCCAAAGCTTAGCTTATTCTGTTGCGAAATGGTTTGAATCTGTCTTGAATCCAGTTGTTACTCCTGTCTTAAAGTATGTCAACTCCTCCTTTGAATATTTCATCGAAAATTATTTGCCAAAAGGCTCCCTGAATGGAACCGTCTCGACCAGTCCATCAAATGGCGTTGTTGCTTCTTCTGAAGATACCAAAGGTGACTTCTTAAAACCTGCTTCTCAAGCTACGGTTGTCGATGCTACCTCCACAGAACAAGCAGACGAGAAAGCAGGCTCCCCTGAAATTACCAAATTCTTTGAATTATCTACTGTCGCTTATGATAGAGTTCAGCCATTGGTTCAAAAGGAGATCTCACGCATTACAGCTGTTCCTAAAGAGCTCCGCAGCCAAGTCTCCAAATCTTCAAATGGGATTGCTAGAAGTATTGGCTTAAAGAAGTCAAAGTCAGAAGGTACTGCTGAAGAGACCCAAGAAGAAGCAAGTGGCTCTCTGTCCAGCCCACTCCAAGACACCATTGGTAATGGCAGCTCCTCGGGTGTTGAAGCATCCAAAGGTGCAGCTACTAACGGTTCTACCATCCAGATCAGTGCCTAGGAGAAGATTATTTTTCAAAGTTTTCATTTTCCCTTGAATCATCGTTGTTATCTTTCCTGAGAAGAGAGGTCATAATTCAGCCACTCACGGATGTTGGATCTTTTGTTGTAACTTTCTGAAATTGGAGAAACAACATTGAAAGCGAAGATGATCGATCTTTGTTCTATTAATTCTTTTATTTATTTATTAGTCTTGTTATTTTTTTTTCCACAATACTCGTCTGAAAACAAGACAGGTGCTTGTTTATTTGAGATTATTGATATATTATTTTGGTGCTTAAACGTTGTTAATTTATCCTTGTTTAGAAGGATCATCTTTGGTTTTAATATTAACTATATATTTATACAAATGTTGTTTGTTCTAGTAATCTGTATATGAGAGTATTCAAGCGAACGAACGCTACTCCAAGGCTCTATCTATCTATGTACGGGATGAGACAACAATGTTGTTCAAAAAAAGAACTAGTTCCCTGTTTATCGACTAGTAGAGATACCATTTATAAATTTGTAAAAGCGAGACTGACTGACTGCGTGGATAATGTCTCCAATCTCTGTCGGCTCATTCGTCAGATGATGAAAGGTTTGTTTGTGCAATGTGTCAAAAGGAGAACTTTAACTGATTCTCAGTCGGGTAACACACATCTTAAGAGCAATTCAGCGCAGAAGTCGCGGCGAGTGAAAGCCGCCAGATGGAAACAACGAAAACCGGGCCTGAATTTCGCGAACGTGCAGATTCGTCGAAGTTGAAGGCGGCCCGCCTGAGAGATCTTTCTCGTCGTTGGAGCTGGGAAAGTTGTAAAACTTCGCTCGCGCTCGCGCGTTGCAAAACGTTGGTTGATTTTTGAAAAACAAAATTCTAACAAAAAAATTGGTAAAGCCAAACAAAAAAAGGAACATTCCTTTATTTTCACTACCACAACTCGTTTTTGCCTGCTATCTATACGTATTTTGAGCTGGATCTTTGTTACACTTTAAGCCCCTGTTTCATAGTTCCTCCACAAATCATTTCACCATGGCTGAAGCTAAAACCATTGTTCTTGAAAACGTGAGTACTCCAATCTAATCACACATCATCATCTGCCTCTTCAGAAAGCTTTTAACTAACATTTTAAAATCATGCAGACGTCAAGAAGAGACGCTTTAAGAGAAATTGAAAAGAAATACCAGAACGTCTGGGAAGAAGAAAAGTCCTTCGAATTTGACGCACCAACCTTTGAAGAAGAACCAGTTGACACCGATATCGATGAAATCCACGCCAGACACCCAAAGTTCATGTCTTCCATGGCCTACCCATACATGAACGGTGTTTTACACGCTGGTCACTGTTTCACCTTATCAAAGGTTGAATACTCTGTTGGTTTCGAACGCATGCGTGGTAAGAGAGCCCTTTTCCCATTGGGTTTCCACTGTACTGGTATGCCAATCCGTTCTTCCGCTGATAAATTAGTCCGTGAAGCTGAACAATTTGGCCCTCTCTTTTTAAACGTTCCAGATGAACAAGAGGAAGAAGAAGTCAAACCAAAGGAAGTCGTCAAATCTGAAGACGTCTCCAAGTTCAAAGCTAAGAAATCCAAGGCTGCCGCCAAACAAGGCCGTGGTAAATACCAATTCGAAATCATGTTACAATTAGGTATCCCAAGAGAAGACTTGATCAAGTTCGCTGACCCAGAATATTGGTTAGAATTTTTCCCACCTTTATGTAAGAGAGACACCAACAACTTTGGTGCCAGAGTCGATTGGAGACGTTCCATGATCACCACCGATTTAAACCCATACTACGATCAATTCGTCAAATGGCACGTCCAAAGATTGAAAGATATTGGTAGAATCAGATTCGGTGAAAGATACACCATTTACTCTGAAAAGGATGGTCAGCCATGTATGGACCACGACAGATCCTCCGGTGAAGGTGTCACCCCACAAGAATACGTTGGTATCAAGATCGAAGTCACTGAATTTGCTGACCCATCTGTTGTTGAATCATTAGACAAGTCCAAGAAGGTCTACTTAGTCGCTGCCACTTTAAGACCAGAAACTATGTACGGTCAGACCTGTTGTTTCGTTTCTCCAAAGATTGATTACGGTATCTTTGACAACGGCAGCGAGTACTACATTACCACTGAACGTGCATACAAGAACATGTCCTACCAAAAGATCACCCCACAACGTGGTCTTTACAAGCCAACCGTTACCGTTTCTGGTTCCAAGTTGGTGGGTTCTAAGATCAGAGCCCCATTATCCGTCTACGACGACTTAAGAATCTTGCCTATGGAAACTGTTTTAGCTACCAAAGGTACTGGTGTTGTTACTTGTGTTCCATCTGATTCCCCAGACGATTACATCACCACCAAGGACTTACAAACCAAGCCAGAATACTACGGTATCCAAAAGGATTGGGTCAAGGATGCCTTCCCAATCATCCACACTGACAAGTATGGTGACTTGACCGCTGAAACCTTATGTAAGGAATTGAAGATCCAATCTCCAAAGGACGCCTTACAATTGGCCAAGGCCAAGGAAGCTGCTTACAAGGAAGGTTATTACAACGGTACCTTATCCTACGGTAAGTACAAGGGCGAAAAGGTTGAATCTGCAAAACCAAAGGTTAAGGCTGACTTGATTGCCTCTGGTGATGCATTCGTCTACAATGAACCAGAATCTGTCGTTATCTCCAGATCAGGTGACTCCTGTATCGTCTCCTTAGAAGATCAATGGTACGTTGACTACGGTGAAGAATCCTGGAAATCCCAAGCTTTATTGGCCTTAGAAAACATGAGAACCTTCACCACTGAAACCAGGAATGCCTTCGAAGCCGTCTTAGACTGGTTGAAGAACTGGGCTGTCTGTCGTTCCTACGGTTTAGGTACCAAGTTACCATGGGATGAAAACTTCTTAGTTGAATCGCTATCCGATTCTACCATCTACCAAGCTTACTACACCATCTCCCACTTACTCCACAGTGATTTCTATGGTAGAGAAATTGGTTCCTTAGGTATCAAAGCTGAGCAATTAACTAGTGATGTCTTTGATTACATCTTCTTAAGACGTGATGATATCCAAACCGATATCCCATTTCCAGCCTTACAAAAAATGAGAAGAGAATTTGAATACTTCTACCCATTAGATGTTTCCATCTCTGGTAAAGATTTGATTCCAAACCACTTGACCTTCTTCATCTACACCCATGCTGCTATCTTCCCTAAAAGATTCTGGCCAGGTGGTATCCGTGTCAATGGTCACTTGTTATTGAACAACAACAAGATGTCGAAGTCCACTGGTAACTTTTTGACCTTGGAACAAATCGTTGACAAGTTCGGTGCTGATGCTTCCCGTATTGCATTAGCCGACGCTGGTGACACTGTTGAAGATGCCAACTTCGAAGAATCCAGTGCCAACGCCGCCATCTTACGTTTGACCACCTTGAAGGAATGGGCTGAAGATGCGGTTAAGAACATCGACTCTTACAGAACCGGTGAATTCAACTTCTTCGATTCCGCCTTCGAAAACGAATTGAATGAATTGATCGAAGATGCCTACAAGAACTACGACGACACCAACTACAAAGCCGCTTTGAAGTCCTCCTTATTCGACTACCAAGGTGCCAGAGATCACTACCGTGAAGCCTCTGACGTCATGCATCGTGACTTGGTCTTACGTTACATTGAAACTCAAGCCTTATTGTTGACTCCAATCGCTCCTCACTTCTGTGAATACATCTGGAGAGAAGTCTTACACAAAGAAGGTTCAATCCAAGCCGCCAAGTTCCCAAGAGCCACCAAGCCAGTTGACTCTTCCATCACCAACGCTTTGGACTACATCCGTGACTTGAGTAGATCCATCCGTGAAACCGAAGGTACTCTGTTAAAGAAGAAGAAGGGTAAGCAAGCCTCTGAACTGGACGCTTCCCTTCCAACCAAGTTGACCATTTTCATCTCTGAATCCTTCCCAGAATGGCAAAACAACTACATCGAATTAGTCCGTGAATTGTTTGAAAAGCAATCATTGAACGACAACTCCACCATCAAGGAAAAAGTCGGTAAGGACATGAAGCGTGCTATGCCATTCATCAGCAGCTTAAAACAACGTTTGACCAAGGAATCTCCTGAAGTCGTCTTCAACAGAGAATTGAACTTCGACGAAGTTGAAACTGTCAAGTTAGCTGTTGAAAACATTAAACGTGCTCCTGCCTCCCTCAAGGTCCAAGACATCGAAGTCATCTCTTTCAAGAACGGTGCTAAGGTTGGTAAGAACGTTTTCACTGGTGAAGAAGTCCCAATCACTGTCACCGGTAAGATTATCGACGGTGCTGTTCCAGGTCAACCAGGTTTACTGATCGTCAATGTCCAATAAATTCCTTCGATAAAAGGACAAGAAACTAGACAAAGATATTAATTGCTTGCTTAGAAATCAGAACATTGATGTTGTTTTGGTTGGATTTGTGTTTTTGAATTTTGTACCATTTCAGAAAAAATTTGTTGTAACCGCTCACGGTTAACTTGTATAGAATAAACTCAATTGTTTAATAAAGAGAGAAATGAAGCTAAGACCGCAACAGCTGGTAACCTGTAGGACCGTACTCTCTCATTCTTAATAGATAATTCCATCGACTCATTAGCTGGAGAGCTGAATTCCTAGGATCCTTGTCGCATGAGAGTTTTTTACCGTAGGATGCATTTTGGGCAGTAAGGGTTCTGTCAACCTTTTCCAGTTGTGTCATCTTAGCTCTAGAACAGGAACAGTGATTAATTAATCATCTTAAAACTGGAAAAAGAAGGTTCTTTGATGAGATATCCGACGCTCGATTAACATTATGGTTCATTTCCTAGATCTATGGAACGTCTCATCAGCTTCGCAACCAATTGACAGATCGACGTTCCGCTTTTCGCAAACTGTGGATTTTCCCAGCCCATGAATTTCAAACCTCGGCTCAAAGTTTTCTGCCGAGGTTAATTTTGCGCACCGCCGCTGCCAAGATCTAAAAAATATGGGTTTCACAATGGGTGATAGCAAGATATTACAAATCCTACAACTCTTTGCCGAACTTCTAAGATAAGAAAGGTGAGTAAGTTGCGGGCGATTGAGATAAACCCAAAATAACCTGAGCAACAGATGAGGTCTGATATATCAAATTTTATGCTCAACTGGAAATTCAGCCCCACAGCTTACGAACGACTGGCGCTTAACTCACAATTATCAGCATAGCCAAAGTGGAACGAGTCGTCTTGCATACGGCTAGGCGGACTGACAAGGGCTACCGGTGAAAGCGCTTAGTCATGCTCTGCCTACGTTTTTGCCGAAACAAAGGAAGCGTTTCTGCCTATATCGGTAAATTTGAAATTATAAGGGCCGCTAAAGCCGTCGGCTGCGATTCCCTAATAGACTCTAGGCAGGAATCCGAGCTTTCCTAAGGAAACCTCAAAACGCATGCCGGGTGCCAGCCAACATTGACATTCTTTTGTTTATTTAAAAAAAAAACTTCCTCTCCTAAACTTCGGTAAGAACTAGTACTATCAGTGTATCTGAATTGTTGCCTATTCGTTTAGAACAAAGATTCAATCATTGTCGCTATGTCTTTCTTCAACGATAACAAGAAGAACGAGGAAGATATCACAAACTTTGTCAGTCAACAAGGTGTCGATACCGCAGATAGCAACAGAAATTCTGTTTCTGACCTGACGTCGTCCAACACCACAGACTTTGAAAGTGCTAGATCTCAAATCATTGCCTCTGAGTCTGAAGCTGAAGAAGTAGCTCAAGCCCAACCACAAGAAGAATTTGAGCCAGAACAGACATTTTTGAATGGTGCTGAAGATATGGAATCTGTGAACACTTTGCAAAACAACACTGTTTTAGAAGACGAAGAAGACACACAGCCTTCGGATTTCGTCCCAACCGAAGATTCTCAGTTTGAGCATGAATTGACAAGTATCAAATCACATGAATCCATCTACAGAGATAACACTTCCATCTATGCTGCCCCTACACAACAAATGCAGTCTGGTCAAACAGAGTCTGAAGCTTTCGAATTGGCCATGACCAGAACTTTAACCAGGAAGTCCCTTCTTTCACAACAAAAGTCTCAAAATTCGAAAAAATCGCACGAAGACTCCGCCGAAGACGAAGGTGTTAATCCTGATTCTTTGGACTGGGACTCTGCCGATGATCCAGAAAACCCAAAGAACTGGTCTCATTGGAAGAAATGGTTTATCACCATGACCACCGCTATGATCTGTTTAGTTGTCACTTTCGGTTCCTCTTTGTACATGTCCGGTGTTCCTGATTTAGTTGCCAAGATGCACGTTTCTGAAGAACTCGCCATCTCTGGTTTGACTTTCTATCTGCTAGGTTTGGCGTTCGGACCAGCTTTAGCTGCTCCAATTTCTGAGGTCGCTGGTCGTCGTATCGTTTACATCATCTCGTTGCCAATCTCCATGCTTTTCACAATGGGGATTGTGCTATCTAAGAACATCGGTTCTATTTTAGTTTTGAGATTCTTTGCTGGCTTCTTCTCCTCTCCAGCTATGGCTGTTGCGGGTGGTACTATCGCTGATATGTGGGATTTCGAAATGATGGGTATCGCCATGTCTGGTTTCTGTTTATCTCCATTTATGGGTCCTGTGTTAGGTCCTGTTATCTCCACTTACGCTGCTGAAAGAAAGGGCTGGAAATGGCCAATGTATATCAACTTGATATTTGCTGGTTTGATTTTGATTCCTGTTTTGTTATGTCCAGAAACTTACAAGCCAATTATTTTGAGAAAGAGGGCTGTTAAGAGAGGTATCAAGTTAAAAGCTGATAACATTCCTACCAGTGAAAAGTTAAAATTCCTTGCTACTGTTACCTTAACAACACCAATCAAGTTATTATTCGTTGAGCCAATTGTCATGGTCTTTTCCATTTACATCGCTTTCGTCTTTGCTGTTTTATTCGGCTTCTTCGAAGCTTACCCAATTATCTTCAGAAGTGTCTACAGAATGTCCTTAGGTAACTCTGGTTTCACGTTCATTGGTATTATGGTTGGTTTCGTCTTAGGTGTTGCCTTCTATATTGCCATTGATCGTTACAGATTCTTCCCAAAGAACTCCGATGGTACCAGAGGTAGAAGAGACGCTAGCGGTAATTTAATCATGGACTCTCCAGAATCCAGATTGATTTTAATGAAGGTCGGTGCTGTTGTTTTACCACCATCTTTATTCTGGTTAGGTTGGTCTTCTAAGCCAAGTGTTCACTGGATATGTCCTGTCATTGCTGGTGTTCCATTCGGTTTCGGTTTGATTTTAATCTTCTTCACCTGCATCTTATACTTTTCCATGTCCTACCCACCACTATCCTTAGCTTCTGCCTTAGCTGCTAACAACTTGTTCAGATACATCTTGGCCAGTGTTTTCCCATTGTTCACAGTTCAAATGTACAACAGATTGCACATTGACTGGGCTTCCTCCTTGTTCGCTTTCATTGCCTTGGTTTTAGTTCCAATTCCATGGATCTTCGAAAAATGGGGTCCTAAGTTAAGAGTCATCAGTATTTACGGTTACGCTGCTATGATCAAGAAGGAAATGGAAGAAACCAAACAATTAGAAGACTTAAACAGCGAGGTTTAATCCACAGGGAAGACTCCTTCAGCCGTACAGTATCACTCCTGTTGAACCATTCATTCATTTATCTCGCGATATAGTAAATAATATACCACTGCATTTTGAATTAAACACTACTTATTATACTCTAAGATTTCTTGGAGATGTGTTGTGGCTTTATTTGTAGGTTAATCAGTATATTTCGGAACTTATTTGACAATTCCATGTTTGGGTAATTCCGTTATGATTCGTTTTGTCTTTCTCTTTGACTGTTGATCTTCTACGAGCTAAAAAATTGAAAAGTCATTAATGATAGTTAACATTAGTTGAGTACTATACAAAATGGCATAAAGTCTACAAAAAGTTTAAGCTTATAACTTTTCGTATTCTAATTTACCTTCTAATTTCTTTGTTTCAGCAACCTTTCTAACAGCCTTCATCAAATCATTCTGAACAATGTAATCACGATCGGCTCTGATGGCGAAAAACCCCGCTTCAGTGATAACATTTCTAATATCAGCACCGTTGAACCCATCACTCATCTTGACAGCAGCTTCAAAATCAAATTCACCTTGTTTGGAGATCTTAGAAGTGTGAATCTTGAAAATTTCTAAACGACCAGCTTCATTTGGTAATGGAATTTCGATCTTTCTATCCAATCTACCTGCTCTTAATAAGGCAGGGTCTAACGTATCTGGTCTATTGGTAGCCATGATGACCTTAGTTTGACCTAAGTAATCGAAACCATCCATTTGGTTAAGCAATTCCATTAAAGTTCTTTGGATTTCACGATCAGCAGATGTACCTTCACTGAAACGACGACCACCAATAGCATCAATTTCATCCATAAAGATAATACATGGCTCATGTTCTTTGGCGTATGCGAACATTTCTCTAATCAATCTAGCAGATTCACCAATGTACTTATCAACGATAGCAGATGCTGGTGAGAAAATAAAGTTGGCACCAATGGTGGCGGCTGTGGCTTTGGCTAAAAGTGTCTTACCGGTACCTGGTGGACCGTATAACAAAACACCCTTTGGGGGTTTGATACCAACTCTTTGGAATAATTCTGGATTCTTCAATGGCAATTCAATAACTTCTCTTAATTCACGAACTTGTTCGTTCAAACCACCAATGGTACTGAAGTTGACTTCATCTTGTTTGAAAGTAGTCATATTGTAAACCAAAGGATCAACTTCTCTAGGCAAGATTCTCATGATAGTCAACGTAGTCATATCCAAGGCGACTCTGACACCTTGTTTCAAATTTTCTGGCTTAATTGAGTTTCTGCAGTTAACAATGTATCTTGGACCAGATGAAGCCTTAACGATAAAACGTTCATCATCCAATTGCTTTAAAACTTCACCGACAACTTGACCAATACTTTGTAAGGCTTTGATATCATCTTCAGTCTTATCAAAGTCCTTCTCCAAGTCCCGTATACCCAATCTTAGGTCTTTGAGACGGGAGTCCCAGTTTCTGTGTTCTAATAGCTTGTCTTTGTATTTTTGAAATGCTTTGGTTCTTGCTTCATCTTGCGGTTGTTCTTGTGGAGCTGGGTTGGCGTTGTTGGCGTTATCATCATTGAAAGCCTGTAAAAGAGGATCTTGTTCATCGCTCATTATGTTCAATCTTCGTTAATATGACAATGGAGCTTTACTGCTGAACTTTGGTTACTGATCGAATGAATCTCCTTGTTGTTTTGCCACCGAAATCTCGAATTTCCAAATCGTAGACTTACACTTTCCGGTTGAGAGTGCGGATATCACGTGAGTAGGCTTTCATCTTGCCTCGGAATTTAATGATCAAAAAAAAGTTAAAAAACGCATATATCATCATTGTTTGAGAAGAAAGATGAAGAGAAAAGGCTCTATTGATTGTATCTCCAATCATAAAATACCCATACTTAAAATGGAATTTCACGCTGTCATTTGTTGCGGTAAGGGTGTCAACCTAAGTCCGTTTACTAAAACCAAAGAAACTGGTGTCACCAAGGCGTTGCTTCCAATTGGCAACAAACCGATGATCGAGTTTGTCTTAGAATGGTGTGACCAAGCTCAATTTAGAGCTATCACTGTTATTACAGACTCCGAAACCAATCAAGATATTGCCAATGCTGTTGATAAATACTCTAAAAAGACTAGACAAGGCGCTAATAACCAATTATCCAAAATCAACATCAGTATATTCGATGGGGACCATACCGGTGAAATTTTAGATCAATTCCTTGACAAAGACAACAGTGAATATGTATTATTACCATGTGACTTCATTACTGATTTACCACCACAAGTTCTCATTGAACAGTACAGAAATAAAGAAGAATCTGACATTGCTATGTCCGTGCATTACTTGAACAAGTATGACAGCATAGACAAGAAAAGTTTAACACATTACTACACCGTTTACTCCGACGATGACCACTTACTTGACATCTACTCCAAGGACTCTGTGGAAATTAACAAATTTTTAGAGCTGAGAGCTCAAATGGTGTGGAGATCACCAATTTCTAAGGTCTCTACTAAATTACTTGACTCATTCATCTACTTCTTCTCCAGAGAAGCCGTTGGTGCTATCAAGAGAGAAGTCCCGGAATTCAGAACCAAATCTGCCACAAAGATCCTCAGAGATCTTGCCAGAAGCTCATGGAGACACTCTGAAAAGCAAGGTGGTATTAGCTTCTTTGTCTTGCCAGAAGAATGTAACTTTATCAGAGCTGACAACATCGCTGCTTACATGGAAGCCAACCGTTACATGATGAAACTCAAAGCCCAAGAACAACAACAACCATCACAGGCCAAAGAAAAGGGTGCTGCTACTGTTGGCGCTGACTCTGTTGTTGGAGAAAATACCACTTTGGGTGAAAGAACCAATGTTAAGAAAACCGTCGTTGGTCAAAACTGTACGATCGGTAAGCGTTGCCGTTTGACCGGTTGTGTCTTGTTGGACAATATCACTTTAGAAGATGACGTCGTTTTGGAGAACTGCATTGTTGGTCAAAACGCTACTATCCACACCAAGGCCAGATTAACAAATTGTAACGTTGAAGGTTCGTATACTGTTTCCAAGAGTTCTCAAATCAAGGGTGAAACTTTGACAAACTTATTCCTTGAAGGCGACTTGGAGGAAAGTGATGAATCCGATGAAGAGTCCGATGATTATGACAGTTATGATGAAGATTATGGTGATGACGAGGAAGATGATGGGTTATTCGAACGTTAGAAGATTTTTGAGTGAATCACATGTACATTTCACTACAAATTTTAAGTTTTACCTAGGTGTTCTCTTGATTAAATCACTTACATTTCACTAATGAATCAAATCTGAAGAAATAAGCGACAACCCCATATATTATTATTTAGATTTTCTTTTTTTAACCTCCAACGTTGTAGAAATGTTTTGTGGCTTGGTTATCGGCTGGCGGCCTTCACTCCAAAACGTGTTGCACCATTTTTTTAGGCTCAATTTTCAAATCAAAAAAAAACATTAGAAGCAGGGAAATATGCAGCCAATGTGGGCAGTTGTTTTAACTCTTTTCCTTCAAGTGCCAGTAACAATCCCCTCAGGTAAGCTAATGCTTAATTAAAGGATAGCTTATCTTCATTATATTCTACACTTTCCTTATCTATTTCAGGAAACAAATATACCCATGTTTGGATCATCAGTACCAGATTTTATCCTTGACGAACTTCCCTTCTACAACCCTTCAGAGGACCGCAAAGTAGCCATTGTGACAGGTGGTAACAGTGGCATAGGCTTCTATACAGCCTTACATCTCTACTTACATGGAATTATTGTTTACATTGGCGGTAGAAGTAGCTCCAAAGTTTCAGCAGCTATTGAAAAGATCCATATTGAGGCCCTAAGGAGAAGGAGTAATGTGATAGAGAATGATTTAAAAGTGAGGTTCTTAGGTCAGTTGAAATTCTTAGAGATGGATCTTCTTAACTTAGCGAGTGTTGAGAGATCAACTACAGCTTTTAAAAGCTTTGAAAGATCAATTGATATTTTGGTATTGAATGCTGGTATCGGTGCCATCCCTTACGCCTTAACTAACGATGGTTTTGAGATTCAATTCCAAACTAACTTTGTTTCTAACTTCCTTTTCACCCAAAGACTTCTTCCATCAGTTAAAGAAAATGGCCGTATTATATATGTATCATCAATTGCTCACCATCTAGAATTATTCAGATTCAACAGAGATTGGCAATTCAACTACAAACCAAATATAATCTTTACTTGGTTTAGATATGCCATGTCCAAGGCTTCAGGTATACAGTACATGAAGTTACTATCAATGAAATATCCCGAGATCCGCTGCTACTCCTTGCATCCAGGTCTAGTCATGAACACCAATTTCTTTTCGTACTGGACACGCATCCCATTCGTTGGTATATTCTTTTGGTTATTTTTCCAAATATTTGGCTGGTTCTTTGGTTGTTCAAATGAAGAAGGTTCATACGCAACTCTTAGATGTGCTTTGTCAAATGAAGATTTTGAAAATGGCTCATATTTTGTCTCTGGTGGTAGATTGTCAACATCCAATAGAATATCTTCGGATTTGAATTGTGCTACGAATACTTGGATATGGACCACCAAGGAATTGGAAAAGAGAGGCTTCATGAACTTAGAATAATTCTGGTTTACTAGTGAAGTCTAAGATTCTTGAAATCCTGGAGTAGCAATGCAATGAGAAAAAGGGCTTTCAGTTTTCTGAAGATCTTCTAACAGAATCAACCCCATATCCATCCTCGTCGCTTTCGTTTTCACTATGGGTAGAGGAGATTCTCCTCAAGTCTACGAAAGCATTCATACTACCAGAGCCCCTGCTTAAGGTTATATAGAAGAACTTTGGTAGGCAAACAATTCCAGCATTTGACAATGTTATTTACGTTGCAAATTATCATAATAATACTAATATTACATTCCTAACTTCATTCACTTTCCACCTCTGTGTATAAGCAATAATCCACACAAAGCATCTTATAAGCATACAAATTATGAAACTCGATTGAGTTAATGTCCTTCAGCTATTGGACTAATTATTTATCTAAGAAAGATTCCATCCCACGAAGAAAAGTGGAAGCTGGACCCGTACCAGCACCTTCCGTCTTAAAAGACTTAATCAATTCAGCAAAAGACTGCTTGAGTTCTTCCCCATCCATCTCACCATAATCATCATCTTCGTCAGAAGCTGAATCATTCTCTTCATCAACTTCCATACTACCGTCCTTCTTTTCTTTCTCTGTTGATATCTGAAAGTCTCTTAACTTCTCCAAATCTTCGTCAGAGAGCTTCAAAGCTTCTTTAGCAAAATATTCAAAGAAATCATCCTCGTCAATATCCAGATTCGCTGATTTCAAAAACTCTCTTGCTTTGTGATCTTCGTCTTCACCCTCAGTGTCTGATTGAAGATTATCTTCGGTGTTCTTCGTATTTTCTTTATTGTTACTATTATTGATACCTTCCAACCCTGCCTCTTCATCTTTGAAAAACCTTTCCAACTTGGATAAAGTCTCCGCCTCGTCTGCATTTTCAATAGGGCAATTGTCTTTATCTTCTTGATCGAAATTTTGAAGAAAAGCGGATAAATCAGGCTCAATTGGTTCTTCGATGATCATCAACTTCAACAATTCCTTTTGCAAGAGATCCCCGCGGTTGTTGAATTCTTCAATTTCTTCATCAGATGGAGTGACTGAAAATTTAAGTTTGTTTTCTTTGATGTGTAATCCTAATGCTCTGGAAACAAGTTGATGGATGATTGGTTTGCTGTAATTGTTTTCGGAGTTTTGCGGTCTTTGATGGAAGTCGAGAAATAGATAAGACAACCCGTTAACTCTTACTTTCAGTTCGACTAAATCATCTTCCATATTTTTAGAACCACCTGCGGTGTTGATAGCTGTCTCTTTACCATACTGCAAAACAGCAGAACTAACAACATTATGATTTTTCATGACGACACCAGCGTAGTTTCTGGGTATCGTCAAATTGATAAAACTCTGCATCTTCAGAGATTTAACTGGGTATTCTTTCAGTCTCTTCAAAATCTGATCATTCAATTCTTCGATATAAAGACATCTATAACTTGCCTTTGTAAGGAAATTCAATGCTTCGGTCAACTTCAGACCTCTATCGGCGTAGTATTGATCAGGTATTATCACTAACCTCCCGTTGTTGATCCAGTCCCTGTTGAAGGAGTTTGACGGATCCATCCATTCTGGAAGTTGTTCATGTCCTTCTACTAACAAGATTTCACCATCTGAGTCACTAATATGGATGAACAGATCTTCATGAAACCTAGATAAATCCCAAAGAAGCTTAGTGACAAGCCATTCATCGTCAATATTATCACCTAATGGCAATTCTCCATAGATGTAAGTATATCCCCTTCTGTTTTGCATTATAAATGTGATTGGACATCTATCCCAGGCATAATGATCAATCCATGGTTCAAATCGATCATTCAAGTTCTTGTAAACTCTCTCTATCTCTTGGTTGATCTCTAACTCTGTTTGCACCGGATTCAAAATGAACAGAGAGACTTTTAACATATCGTGGTCATCTTCAAATTTTAAAGGATTCGAATCTGTGGTTGGTGGCTCCCATATAGTTTCTGACATTACGAAATGGTGTGCTTGGGGATTATTGTGGCTAACTGTGTTCATAAGCTTTAACTGTTCACTTCTTCTATGTTTCAACAGTTTTTTAGGTTTGTTTATCTTTGTCACGTGAGATAGAAATCGAAACCGTTGCGAAAAACTAAATGGCTCTTTCGTCAATCAATTTTGTAAAAAAGCACTATGTATAGTTTTTTAACTGATCTGATTAAAGTTCAGCACTCACTTGGAGCTATTAAATAAATACTCAGATTTAATCTAGATTCTGAAAGAAGCATTTTTGGGGGTCGGATAAACTTTTTCAATAAAGATAATTTTGAATAAATTTCTGAGCTCAATTTTTAAGCTACTAAAAATTTTGCTTTCTCTGAATGTTAGTAAATTAAAAAATAATTTACAAAAAAGAACTAAACTTTCCAAAAAAAGATACATGGCATTTCTTTCCCATCTTCTTCTTAAACAGTATATCTGGTACAAGGAGCCAAATAATTATAAGTGGCCTTAATTCAAAACCGAACGCAGTAAAATATCCCCAATAGAAAATTTTCGCGGAACAATAAGATCAGGCGAAGATGTTTTAGTGCTGTCGTCGGATTTGAATTTGTTGGTTGACCTCATAAAGGTCTGATCTCAGGAACTTCAGATCTCATTTGCACAAAATCTGTCCTTTTCACTTCCATTGAGAACATATCCACATTTTAATCAAATGGCTCCATCTATTCAACTAGACAACATAACTGTCAACAACAAGAAGCTTCTCCAGGTGATCAACGAAGCCACCTTACCAGTGAAGTTTGACCAAGAGTTCTACGATAGATCCAACTTGAATGGCTTCTCCAAGATCTCATACTACGGTGAAACCCCAGTTGGTGCTGTCAAAGCCAAATTAGTAGTCCCGCCAAACAGCTCCACCCCAAATGGCGTCTACATTGAATCATTAGCCGTGTTGGAGCCATACAGAGGTTTAGGTATTGGTAAAAAGTTTATTGAATTCGTCAAGGAACAAGCTCATGTCTCATACATTCACGAAGTCACCTTGCATGTTTGGAAGAAAGACGAGAAGGTTGTTGAATGGTACAAGAAACAAGGTTTCGATGTTAAAGAAGAAGTCAAAGATTATTACAAAATTCATGGATTGGAACAACCCGATGCCTTGTTGCTTTCTGTCAGTGTTTAATGTTGACTGCTCACGATGTTATGAATAAATGTACATATAGATAATGCTATAGAAATGGTCTTTAAGTATTGAATAATAGATACTACATTCTCGAGTTTTGTTTGGACGTCTGCTTCGTTTATTCATACCCATTATATCTATTGAATTCTATCAATCTTCATCCAATGATGAACTTCTTCTTATCTTTCAATTTTCCATTTTTATGTCCCTCTTCTATAGGTTTTCTATCTGAAATTTTATCAACAAATGTCAAAGGTTTCTTCCACTTGATAGCTCTGTCGATACCAGATTCAGGATACAACCAATCCAACCCAGCCAATAGAAACACATTAACAATGAAGCACAAGACGAACAATTTACCCGCCCAGACGCCACATTTCTCTAGTTTCTTGACCCTTTGTAGTTTGGTCATTTTATCGGATTTTGTTATTGATATGTAGACGTTCTCTGTGCGAATTGCAACGTTGGTCCAGTCGTACATCTTCATGACTTGTCCATGGAACTTAGAGGTATCTATTTTATTCTCTTGAAGTAGATTAATAGCACGAAGCGTAGAGTCCACTAATGAGTCAACCGAAGGCGTAGCGAAGATAGTCATATTGGAAGGTAACACTTCAGGGATACCACCAACTCTTGTAGTGACAACCAACAACCCACAAGAAGCAGCTTCAACTAAAACGGTACCAAAAGCCTCTGTTAAAGAAGGATGAAGATAGATATCACCCTGAATCATCACATCTCTGACTTTTTCATGTTTCACACCACCTATTAGTTCAACTCTTTCCTGTAATCTGTATTTTTCAATGGTTTGTTGGATATCGATGAACTTCGGCCCATCACCAGCGATAAGAAAGTTCACTTTGGAATTAGCCTCGCATATCTTAGGAATCATCCCCGCTAGCAAATCAGCACCTTTATTTGGAAACAATCTTGATATAACAACGATTGTGATCTTCTCCTTTAGATTGGTGTTCTTTTTAGGGCATGGTTCGAAATCTTCAGAGATGACAGCGTTGGGTAACACAGAGACCAATAAGGGATCAATAGCACCTCTCAACACGATGTTCTCTTTGCAAGTATTAGAGACACATATTATCCTATCAGTGTTATTCAACGTGAACTTCAAAGCTTTGTTACCAAGGATACTACCAACATCAGCAAAGCCGTAAAGTGAATGATCCGTGAAGACAGTTTTCAAGCCCATCGTGGAGCCATGGAACACACTTTCGTGAGCCAACGAAGACATCGACGCATGTCCATGAACGATATCGATATCCTCCCTGATGAAGATATCTCTCAATGTTGGAAATGCTGAAAACACAGTAGGGAACGTTGTCTGTCTGTAACACGTGAGGAATGGAATATAGTAAACCTTGAGCCCATTTGTAAGGTATCGTACGCCTCTACGGTCATTATAGTTGTGCGTTATTATGATCACTGAATGACCTAATGATATGAGCTTCTGTGACAAGTGATAGATGTGAAATTCCACACCACCGGGTTGTGGATAGAAGAAATCACACACCATCCTGAAGGAAATGGCGTTAGTATTTGCTGGGGAAGAGGTTGCTTAAGGTCTTTTTGCTTACGCTATGTTGTACGGCATGGTTTGCTGATCTTGTATGGTGATTGAAAGTAGAATCAGGGGAGTCCGTAAAAGCAAGTGTATAGTGGACGATAGCTAGAAATAGATAAAGTTAGTGAAGAGCAGTACACTTGTTTGTTTTACGCGTTCCTAGCTGTCCAAACTGACCTTTCAAATTTCTTACATAATATCTTACGTAATAAATGCTTACTCTTATCTATGGAATTTTCTGAGACCAGATGGCTTTCTTTTGAGTTTTTGATGCCAGTTGTGACATTCTCTCTTATTCTAGAAAGAGCATTCATTCACTAGCCAATTCCAAAGTACAAGGTGTTCCATTGGCTTTTTGGTGGAATTCTTGGCTGTTTCTCCTATTGAAAGGCGGAGCGCCATATAACCGCGCGTTAGAAAAACTGTCTCACAAGCCAGACTTGAAAGATATCAAAGATATCAACGTCTCCATTAGCCACCCCAGACCATCGTTTATACCTGCACACCACACAAGCAAGATGTCGTCCTCATACCAGCCTCTCCCCACAGAGCCACCAACATACGATGTCTCAGAGAACATAGAGCTACCAGGGCAGTCAAACAGCCGCCAACAGTACCATACTCATAACTCAGACCCGTTCTACATCAGGGCCCAAAGATTCACAAACTCTAAGATCATCAGACCAGTAAGACAACTATTAGATCCTGTTGCTGAGGGATATGCTGATCTTGTCCGTCTTTCAGAGCTTTATATGGCCAAGCTTGGGAATCCTTTGATAGTTAAGAGAATCGTCTATGTGGTGTTTATCAGTTTTATTATGTTGTCGATTATGAAGACAGGATTATTACCTCAAGAATCGCTAGGCGCTTCCAGCTCTTTTAGAGATGTTGGCAAGCTTGTCAACTTCGTCAATGAGAATGTGAATTTAAAGTCCATGGAGGAGAATTTGGAGTACCTTTCTTCCATTAATCACGAGGCTGGTACAATTGGTGACTTGGCCTTAGCTAAGTTTGTTCATGCTTCTTTCAAACAGCAACATCACTCTATTCGTTATGCTCAGCTAATGGAAGTCCAGACGTTGTTAGATTACCCAGAGAAGATCACGCTATCTTATGAAGATGTGGAATTGGACTTGTTTGCTCAGTTCAATCCATTATCCAAAGATACAGAATCGCTAGAAGCGGGTGTCATATACGCTAACTATGGTAGACTCTCAGATTATCAACAGATAATGTCATCAGGAACGCCTTATGAATCCAAAATAGCCATAGTCAAAATAGGTCAGATTCCAATTTTCCAGAAGATTGAAATTGCAGAAAGCTTAGGCATTTCTGCTATTTTGTTCATCAACGAATACCGGGACCATCCAGATTCATTCACTCCTGTAAGTGCTGCCTTGTCGAACTTTTATCCTGGTGACCCTTTAACACCTGGCTATTCTTCTTCTCTGTCCGAAAATAGAATTGAGCTGGGCAAGTCAGACCTTGCTAATATCCCAACTGTCTCATTGTCAAGAAGCCAAGCTTCTCCAATTTTAGATAAATTGAAGAATGAAGGTATCACATTCCTAGATGGCTTGTCCTCTGGTGACGGTAAGTTCACAATGAAGCTCACTAATATATTGAATTATAAGAAGGACCATTCGATATGGAACGTTGTTGGGAAGATTGAAGGTCGTGAACAACCTGACCAGGCTTTGATTATTGGTGCTAGAAGAGACAGTTTGACCCGCGGTACGATGAGTGCCAACTCTGGTACTGCTTTACTATTACAACTTATTGAATTGTTCAATAAACTATCCATCAAGCTTGACTGGAAACCTCTCCGTTCAGTTTATTTTGTTTCATTCGATGGGTCTGATTACAACTTTGCAGGCGCCACCGAATTGGTTGAAGGGAAAATTGCTGAGATTCAGAAGGACATTATTGCTTATATTGATGTTAGTGGCGGTATTTCTGGTGATCAATTGACTGTTAAGTCAACAGGTCTATTGGATTCCAAGATCAACGAATTTGCAAATGATTTCCCATTCACTTGGTCAGATTTTAATGAGTATACCAATTCAATTCCATTCCTCCAGTACGCTGTTCCTATTGTTGAATTGAGCTATCAAAGTTCATCCTCCATTTATCCAAAATTTAGCAACGAAGATACATTTGACACATTCAAGTCTCTAAATGTTGATGATGATTTCTCCAAATTCGCCCAATTAACCAAACTTATCAGCAGATTAGCCTTACACATTCTGGATGATCCATTAATTCCATTTGACATCTCCAGCTTCGTAACTAAATTGGACCACCACTACCGCCAATTACAGACTTACCAAGAATCTAAAATCAACGAAAAGCTAAACTACAATCCCTTGATTTCTGCTCTTTTGAGATTGACACAAATTGGCAAAGATTTCCAACTGTGGAAAGACCATTGGGCTCAGCTAGTTCAATCAGATGCCGGTGTTGAGCCATCATTATTAGCCATTCACAGATGGGGCTGGAACTCTAGATTAAACATCTTGGAGAAATTGTTCATTGATGTTAATGGGATCTCAGACTCGAGACGTACTTTCAAGAATGTCGTTTCAGGCCCACAATTCCACAAACCTGAAACAGGGGATCAAATTGACTGGTTCAGCTTCCCTTCAATCAGAGATGTCATTGATAAAGGCGGTGATGTTCAAGCAGAGATCGAAAGAGTTGGCAAAGTAATTGTAAATGGTATCGATTATTTCTTGCAAAGATGAAATTCCTAATTAAATTATGAACGTATATACAATTATTATGATACCATCTGTGACTATTTAGGTAATTGTAGCTTAATGAGCTTTTATTCCGAAGGCTTAATTCCTTGTACTGATGATAATAACATTACCGTCGTTTTGTCCCTGTATAATTAAATTGGGACATGGTCCCAGTTAATTAGACAAGAGCTACTAGGATTTACGATTGCATGCCTTTCATCTAGTTAGTTTCAGTCCTGTCAAAATATAAAGTTTGCTTCTTACAGTAAATCTCTCGGTACTGATTCGCCTTGGTCCCAGCCTCAGCCACAAATTATTGGGCTTTACGGCTACGATTTAGACTCAATGTGCCTTGGAATCAATAGCGTATCTATTTGGGTCCTGATCAAACACTCAGCTCGAATCTATTAATTTTTCGAATCTCAAAACTCATCTATGCCGACAAACTCTTCAAGTCACCTACAAATAGAGTGAAAAAAATATGCATTATATTCAATTCAATATATTGAGTTATTTACATTTATTCTATGGAATCCTACATTTAATCCTCACCCTCTAAAACAACGAGAAGCCCACCAACCAAATGCAAAGAGCCACAAACAAACACTTCCACCTCCTTACCTTCCTTAGCAGCATCTTCAATCAACTTGACACTTGATTCGATGTCATGCATGACAAATCGTTCTGTTTGAGGGCTCAATTCAGCCCATTTAGCAGCCAATTGCCATTGAACCTCAAGCTTATCAACGGCATCTTTGGAAGTATTCATTGAAACCAAATCAGCAGAGTAAGAACCGGAAGACCAGGTGACGTTAGTGGTGAAGATGGCTTTATCGAATTTGATGGATTTGTCTAAGGAATTGTATAATGTGGCGACCAAGGCATCGGCGTCACGTGTTTGTTGGTTGAATAGAAGGATCTTGATCCTGTTTGGCGATGAGACAGTGTTGTACCAGGAAGTTGAAGCATTGACACTCTCTTTAGTATGAGCACCATCAATGTAAAATGTAACAGGGCTTTTAACTATGGTTTGGCATCTACCAGGCCAGACGGTTTCTTCAAGACCCTTTTTGGTCTTCTCTTCATCAATGGCGATATTCAATCTTGTTAAGTGTTCATTAGTTAAAGCAATGGATAAAGCGGCATTCTGAGCCTGGAAAGTACCAGAGATACCCAACTTAAAGCCTTCAGCAGCGGATTCGTCAATGACGGTTAGCTCTTCACCTTTTTCTTCCGCTCTTTCCTCTAAGACCCTTAAGGCACCCTCTTCTTTTTGGGGGACAGTTAAGGCCTTAGCACCAGGCTTGAAAATACCACCTTTGTTCCAAGCAATGGATTCAATGGTGTCACCTAACATGAAAGTGTGATCGATACCTAAAGTGGTAATACCAGTGACCGTTGGTTTTTCAATGACATTGGTGGAGTCGAATTCACCACCAACACCGACCTCGTAAATAGCAGTATTAACGCCTTCTTGCAAGAATACATGGAATGAGAGCAGAGTCAAGTATTTGAAATAGGCTGGTTTCAAACCGGAGCCCATATGTGGGAAGGTCTCCAAGTTAGACTCGGTGGAGTTCAATTTATCCCAAACTTCAAAGAAATAACGGGCGAATTTCTCCTCGGCGATTGGCTTACCATTGATTCTAATTCTTTCTCTGACAGATTTCAAATGAGGAGAGGTGTAAAGACCAATCTTGTTAATCCCTAAACCTTGGCCTTGGTATTGGGACAAGATGCTCTGAGTGAAGGCACAGGTGGAACCTTTCCCTTTGGTACCAGTGACATGGATGATGTTCAGCCTGTTGAAGTCACGAGGAGCGTAGCCAATTCTTCTGCTCCACTCGGCCATCTCAGGAATCGAAAGAGAGTTCTTTGGTGTGCCGATCTTGCGAATTGCTTCAATAGTGGCGAAGTTGGATTGGAGGGAGTTCAATGCGTTGATGGCATCCTGTTGGTGGAGGTGGCTGTTAGTATTGGGGTTCGCTTTGACGCTCTCTCGGTTCGGGTTCCACTCACAGTGTATGTTCTAGCTCTGCTCATGTCTGTTGTCTGTGAAGAAGCGGATTCACTTGTCATGGTCTGTCACAGTTTCTATGTTTATTAGCAGCCAGATAGCCAGTCAGTCACTTGGAGATGCGGATCGCGTTCCATATCTTGTTTGCTCGCTGGCTGCATCGCTGCTGACTGTTCTCAAAATTTCTGTGTGCTGTCAGCCGCGAGATGCTATGCTGGGGATTCTTATATAATCACAAGTCCTCATTACTTCATCCTCTATACCCCTTTTTCTGAAGTTTTCAATAAACAGGCTCATTTAATGCAAAGTTTAAGACGTATATTTGTTTAGTCATCAATGTCCTTCAAAGGGTGAAATAGTTATATCACTCTAGATAATTCTGAGTAAATAAACAAGGGGGTATTAGTTGTGTGTTAAAGCAATCATCTATGAATCATTCCTGGACCAATGTGATTGGTCTCTTGTTCATTATATTGCGAGCAAGAGACATCGTTACACTGTGTGTTTCATTTGCAGTGATAAATCTGCTCAAAGACTTACCATCACTGTAAATGGTAGAGACGTCATCATCTGATGATTCAGAAGACACGAGCTCTGGCGAAGACAGTTCAGCTCCAATGCTTTCTTGTATGAATCCTAATTGTTCTTCAATTTTTTGGAGATTCTCATGGTTTGGACTATTCTTAAGAGGAGAAGGTGGTGGCACAGAAGATGGCACCGTTTGTGGTTGTATTGGTGGTTTGTAGTTGGTATGAGAGTCCAGGTATATCTGAATGATGTTAGAGTAGTCACTGCTGTAGGGATTGAAGTCACTGAAGTCGTCATATTTCTTCTGCAAGGTGGTTTGGCGTTGGTTTTGGTTGATTCTGTTAGAGGAATAGGTGGCGAAAGAAGTGGATTGTGGCAAGGAGACGTGTCTCAAACTTGAAGAAGATAATTGCACATTCTTGTGCATGATAGACTGGTCATGATTTCTGCTAATTTCAGTTTCATTTTCACTTTTTGTAATCACTGGAGGTGGCTCCTGTATGCTAAACTTAGAAATTTCTGGGACTTTAATGGACGGTGGTTCGGTTAGATGAGGGAAATCTGAAGGAATTTCCAATTTGGGCAGGTCTGGAATTTTGAAGTTAGCTGGGGTACTGATGACTCTTCTCTTCATTTGATCTTTACCCATAATAGTTTTCACTCTGATAGGCAACTCGAATACTTTGGCCTTCAGAAGGTTGGATTGTTGTTTGGCATCAACATCAGGAATGGCTTTGAACATCATGGAGTCATCAGGGGTTAATGGTAAATCATCTGCAGTGATAAGATCTGCTTTTAGCGTTCTGGAGTATCTCATGTCCTTTTTGGACCATAGCTTGTCTAACTTCATCGTGTTGGTAAATGGTGATTTAGTTGCACTATGCTTAATGTGAGGATGCGATTGGGAATCATCCCGTATTAATATATCCCGTCTTTGTGAAGAATTAATGGGTGAAATTGATAACCGCTCTCGGAAGGGAGCCAGCAAAACGACTCGAAGAAAAACAAATCACGTTTCGTTTGGGAAACTAGAAACATCGTAATTGCAGGAGAGGATTACCATCTACAGGAGCTCAATGAAAGATTTAGTGACTGTTAACGTGCGACTGATCTGTCTGGATGCTGGATGTAAATAATTCGATGCCTTTTAAGCCCTTCTAGACCGTTTTGGTTAATGCTGGCCCTTGGCGCAAAAACAGCAAGCAGGCACGAACAGAAAGCGCGACTGGCTGAACTAAAAATCATTTACAAAATGCTGGCTGTGGTCGTCCTCCAACCGGAAACGGATGTTTCTGATTTACATAATCACCAAGGATCCCATTTTTTTTTTGTTCAGAATGACCACAGATTATGTAATGATAGATTTGTCCTCTGAAAAATCGCGAATAACGCCGATCTGCGGTCCGAACCAAAAAGAAAGAAGAATTTTTTTACGTGTGAGTTTGGACCAGTCTATCGCTTCGGGTGCCCAAAGGACCACCCGAGATTTTGTTTAATCTGTCCCAGGGCTCGGTTTGTTAGCCGTTGCCATAAATTTTTCAGCGAAAAGTAAACATAAAAAGTGAAAAATTATTGGAATTTGACAGGCTGAAACAACAATGCTTGTGCCGAAAACTTTAGACTTCACTCAAGTTTAGTGATATAAAAATGGGTTTAAAGAAATTCTTTAAGGGCCTTTTTAAGTCGTCTTTGACTAGAGAAACCGCTGCTGCTAAGCCTGTGAGCAAGGCTGCTGCTGAAGCTCCAGTCAAGGCCGCCGCTGTCGCTGTTGCTGCCACATCATCTCAAGAACCAAAGAGGGAAGAAGCACCAAAGCAAGAAGAAGAACAACCAAAAGTTGAACACACCGTCGAAGAAGTCCAAGATATCAAAGAAATTGACGAAATCAAAGACAGCGAAAATGTCCAAGTGATTCCAGAAGAAGCTGCTGCAGGCACTGCCGAAGGTCAATCCCAATCTGAAGCTGATTTAGATTCCGACCAATTCGAAGAAATCCACACCCAAGAAGCTCAAGAATTAGAAAAGGCTTACAGAGATATCTCTGAAGAAGCTAATACCCGTATTGGCCGTGATGATCCATTTGTCTTCGGTCAAAGAAAATTGGAAAACGAAGACGACGTCTGGAACCACAATGCTTGGGACAACGTCGAATTAACCGAAGAACAAATAAAGGAATTACAAGAAAAAATCGAAAAGCAAAAGGAATTCCCAGTTAAGGACTTTGACAAGAAGTTAGTCAATGAAAACCCAGCCAAATACTGGGACTTGTTCTACAAGAACAACAAGGAAAACTTCTTCAAAGACAGAAAGTGGTTACAAATTGAATTTCCATCTTTATACGAAGCTACCAAAGCTGACGCCGGTGAAAAAGTCATTTTTGAAATTGGTTGCGGTGCTGGTAACACTATGTTCCCAATCTTAAGCCAAAACGAAAATAAAAAATTAAGAATCCATGGTTCCGACTTCTCTCCAAGAGCCGTCGAATTAGTCAAGAACTCAGAACACTTCAGCCCTGAATACGCCTCTGCTTCCGTCTGGGACTTAGCCAATTCCACTGGTGAATTACCAGAAGGCATTGAAGAAAACTCTGTCGATATTGCCATCATGATCTTCGTCTTCTCCGCGTTATCGCCAAAAGAATGGGACAACGCTTTGAACAACTTATCCAAGATCTTGAAGCCAGGAGGTAAAATTCTTTTCAGAGACTACGGTAGATACGATTTAGCCCAGGTTAGATTCAAAAAGAACAGATTATTGGACGAAAACTTCTACATCAGAGGCGACAACACCAGAGTCTACTTCTTCACCGAAGAAGAATTAAGAGAAATCTTCGGTAAAAGATTCATTGAAAACAGAATTGGTATGGACAGAAGATTGATCGTCAACAGAAAGAGACAAGTCAAGATGTACAGATGTTGGTTACAAGCTGTCTTTGATGTTCCAACATTAGAGCAATCTGCTGAAACCGATACCGAAGCTGCTTCAGTTGCTGCCGTTGAAGAAATTACTCCAGCCACTGGAGAAGCTACCTCAGTTGCTGAAGCTGCTCCAGCCGTTGAAGAAGCTCCTACCACTACTGAAGTTGAGGCCGAAGCTGCTCTAGCTGTCGAAGAATCCGCTGTTGAAGCCGAATCGGAGCCAGTTGTTGAAGCCGTCATCACTGAAGAAGCAGCTCCAGTTGTTGAAGAAACCACCGCTGCTCCAGCTGAAGCTGAAGAAACCAAAGCTGAAGAACCAACTGTCGAAGCTTCAGCCGCTGCCACTGAAGAAGAAAAGGATGCCTCCACTGAAGAAGCTACTGGTGAATCTGAAGAAAAGGAATCCACTCCAACCCCTGCTGCCACTCCAGCCAAATCTAACAACTCCAAGAAGAACAACAAGAGCAAAAAGAAGAAGAAGAAGGGTAAGAAATAAATGAAGAGAATTTGCTGATCGATCAAGGGACTTTCCTTTTTTTTTGTCTTGCCTTGTCTCTTATCCTTACCTTTTTTTTGTTACGTTTGCTTGTTATTCATCGTTTGTTAGTTTGCCTTTTTTCACTTGCTTTTATCCTCATGCCCGTAACGTGTTCACGTCAACATTCACATCCCATTATTACCCAGTTAGCATACCATTACCTTGTAAAAAGTCATTAGATATATATTACTTATAATTAGATTTTAATACCTTTCACATCGTTAATTTGTAGCCATCTTCGCTTGGTCGCTGGTGATTAAGATTACCGAGAAGTGCAAAAACCCGTCAACATAACAAGCTTCTTCCCATAATTCTATCAAAGAAGCAGCCAATGGTACCTGAACACCATGTAAGACAGCTACTGCCAATGGTATGGAATCAATTGGAAACAAATCAGGTACCAAAGTATTCAAGGAATCACCAACTGTAGTGGCCTTGGTCTTTTCTTCATCATGGTAAGGAAAGATTGGCAAATTTATAACTTTATCTATAGCTGTGATGTAGACTCTAACTGGTATCTTCTTGAAGTTATTCTTCGTCGTTGGCTTTACTTTATTGAAATTATTCCAAAACTTGCGAAAATCTGCTTGTCGGACACCATCCCATAACTCGGAACTATCAGCTTTGGATAGAGACATGATGGACTTAGCCGAACCATTCGTCAAAACACAAGATTCCTTAACTTGGTTGACCCAATGAGAGTTTAGTGTATCGTAGTCAGGTAAAGGCAGAATCTCATTCTCAGGGTAGTTCCTATAATGTAGATTCAATTTCCAAATGTCAATTGTACCTGTCGTTCTTTTAGAAGGATCCAACGCTGTCAACGTATCATAAATCACACCAATTGGTACATGCCATTTCAAGGGCACATCTTCAAACTCCAACCACCATTCACTTCTCTTACTCCATCCTGGAACAAGAAGATAATCTTTAAAGTAGTGGAGGATCTCTGGATAATAAAGTGGGAAATATGAGTTTCTTGAAAGGGAGAGATAATAATCTCTTGTTATTTCCATCTGATTGCTGTCTGTTGGTGTTAATCTGATTAGTACATCTATACTACCACCCCACGTCAATTTTTGAATCTCTGTCATAGTTCTTAGTTGTAAAGCTGTGCTTGATTGAAGAGGAGGGGGAGTCTGTGAGGATCTTTTTGACACAGTGGCGATATTCCTGCTAAATCAAAAGGGTGTTTAAAAATTGACAAATTCTCTTTTCAAAATGTCAATTTCGTGAGCTAGATTACCAATTGAAAATGGTTTGAATTGATTGAATGGTATATGAGGAAAAAGCAAATGACTGTCGATTGAAAAATCTTGATGATGATTGGGATGTCTACCTGGTTGTCGCTAAACCGATTAGATAATAGACGCTAATAAATCTATGTTGACTGATAAACCACGGTACTTCCGACCTAGTCAGCTGACTTGCTGCCGGAAATAGTACCAATCAATTTCTAAAAACTTCAGAGAAACAATAACTACAGTTTGAAGGCGTTAGATTCCCTTATCAAAGCAATTACTACACTGACAGTATAAGTTGGTCTCATTTTAAAGTTACCCATGTCAAGACAACGTATTGCATTCCACAAAGAATCAACGCCCAAAGAGAATTACTCACTAGCACAGCAATACACTGTTTCCAAGGCTGCTTTAGCTGAATTGCAAGATTATCAAGAGCAAGAGGATGATGGCGACAAAGATACAGAAGATTCCCTAATACAAAGGTCGAGACTAAGGTCGAAGTATGAAAGAGAATCCAGCTACCATCAAAGACGTTATGATCGTGAATTGTCCCCAGAGAGAGATCCATCGTTATCTGACGAAAAGTTGTTGCAATTAAGAGAAAAAGAAAGAAAGGAACAACAAGAACAAAAGGAGGCGTTGGAAAGGGCCAAACAGGAAGAAGATAATAAGAAAGTGGAAGACGGGGAAGATGGAGGGAAGACACCACCAAGAAAAGCACAGAAAAGAAGGATAGAATATACATCTTCTAATGGTGACACGAGTGACAAGAAACCACGTCTCGATAGTGAGGTTCAAATTGAAGTCAAAAAGCAAACTGATAAAGAATCAAACAAGACAGATATAGGAGAGCCACTGTCGTATGTTCTTCCCACAGAAAACAATGCCCTTTCAATATCAAGCTCACTGATTACGGAGATTCCAGGGATAAAGGAGCTTCAGTTTTTTAAAGAGCAAGATCACAAATACTTTGGTAAACTATTGACTGCCAAATCAGACTCAGAATTGTCTTTAGAAGAACAAAAAGAAATCAAGATTATGAAATTGCTACTCAAGATTAAGAATGGCACACCATCAGTGCGTAAAACGGCAATGAGAGCTATAACAGAAAACGCAAGACAGTTTGGTGCCAAGGCCCTCTTCAATCAGATCCTTCCTTTGTTATTAGAAAGGTCCTTAGACGACCAGGAGAGACACCTATTGGTGAAAGTTGCTGACCGTGTGCTTTACAAATTAGATGAACTAGTCAGACCATACACCCATAAGATTCTGGTTGTCATATCACCATTGTTGATCGATGAAGATTACGTTACAAGACAAGAGGGTCGTGAGATCATCACAAATTTAGCTAAAGCAGCTGGCCTACCACATATGATCTCCACTATGAGACCAGATATAGACCATGCTGATGAATATGTGAGAAATATCACTGCCAGAGCCTTTGCTGTTGTGGGTGGAGCTTTAGGTATCACCTCATTGTTGCCTTTCTTGAAAGCTGTTTGCAAATCAAAGAAGTCCTGGCAAGCTCGTCACACAGGTGTGAAAATTGTACAACAGATCGCTATGCTTATGGGTTGTGGTGTTTTGCCACACTTGACAGGTCTTGTTGAATCCGTTGCTAAGAATTTGACTGATGAGCAGTTATCAGTCAGGGCTATTACTGCTAATGCCTTGACTTCATTAGCAGAAGCAGCCTCCCCCTATGGTATTGAATCATTTGAATGTGTTCTAGAACCGCTTTGGAATGGTATCAGAAGACACAGAGGTAGATCACTAGCTGCATTTTTGAAATGCATCGGCTTTCTTATTCCACTGATGGATCACGAATATGCCAGCTATTACTCTCGTGAATTGTTCAAGATAGTTCTGAGAGAGTTCAAATCACCAGATGAAGAGATGAAACGGGTGGTCTTGAAAATTGTCCAGCAATGTTCAAAGACAGATGGTATTGAGATCAAAGTTTGGAAGCGTGATTTAATTCCTGAGTTCTTCAAGAATTTCTGGATAAGAAGATTGGCATTAGATAGAAGATCTTCCAGAGATGTCGTTGAAACCACCGTTATTTTAGCTAAGAAGGTTGGCGTACCTGAATTAGTTGACAGACTCATCAACATTGTCAAGGATGAATCTGAGCCTTTCAGAAAGATGACTGTTGATGCTGTTGATAAAATGGTTCGTGATTTAGGTACTTCCGGTATTTCTGAAAGGAGCCAAGAACTGCTCATCGATGCTTTATTAATTGCCTTTCAGGAACAAACTAAGACAGAAACTGTGATATTAAAGGGTCTGTCTTCTGTTATCAACTCATTGGATGCCAGAGTGAAGCCATATTTGAATCCTATCATTACCACCATCTTGCACAGATTGAAAAGCAAAACGCCGGAATTCAGGGAGCAATCGGCTGATTTGATCACGTCCATTTCTCCTGTTTTCAAATCGTGTGATGAATTGGATAAATTGAACAAATTATCGATGATTTTGTTCGAATCACTAGGTGAGGTTTTCCCGGAAGTACTAGGTTCCATCCTCTTTTCCATAAATTCAATAGTTAAAGTCATTGGTATCAAGGATATTCAACCACCAATCAACCAATTGATTCCAACATTGACACCTATCTTACAAAATAAACATGAGAAAGTCCAAGAAGCAGCAATTGATTTAATTGGAACCGTTGCTGATAAAGCTCCAGGCTATGTGTCTCCAAAGGAATGGATGCGTATCTGCTTCGAATTACTAGAAATGTTGAAATCGACGAAGAAAGGGATCAGAAGAGCTGCTAACAATGCTTTTGGCTACATCGCTAAAGCCATTGGACCGCAGGAAGTCCTTGTTGCTTTGTTGAACAATTTGAGAGTCCAAGAACGTCAGTTACGTGTTTGTACTGCTGTTGCCATCGGTATCATTGCAGAAGTTTGCTCACCTTTCACCGTGTTACCAGCTGTCATGAACGAGTACAGAACTCCTGATGTCAATGTCCAAAATGGTGTTTTGAAAGCTATGACCTTCATGTTTGAATACATTGGCAGTGTTTCAGCTGACTACATGTATTCTGTGACTCCGCTATTGGAAGACGCTTTGACCGACAGAGATCAAGTTCACAGACAAACAGCTGCTACTGTTGTTAGGCATTTAGCTCTGGGATGTGTTAGTACTTCCAATGAAGACGTTTTCATCCATTTGCTGAATTTAATTATTCCAAATATTTACGAAACCTCTCCTCATGTCATCAACAGAATCATTGAATCCTTGGTGGCTTTGAGCGTTGCATTAGGACCTGGCTTGGTCTTGAACTATTTATGGTGTGGGTTATTCCACCCAGCTAAAAAGGTTAGAGCCGCATTTTGGAAAGTCTACAATGAAATCTATGTTATGAATTTGGATGCAATGACACCTTATTATCCAAAGATTGAACCTCTTGAGGATTCAAAGAACGACGAAAAGAGATACACTTTTGATTTGTTTGATGTTGTTATATAATTAAATACTGGGCCATATAGGAACCTAAATCATGATATCATGTTTGTTTTCTGGAGTTCATATAGTTAGCTTCTGGGAGTTGTTGCTAACACTCTAATTGCCTTCAGGTCAGCTCGCATTTTGCCAAATGTTTGTCCAATATTTCTAGGGGTTCATTCTAAACGTTTAAAAACTTATAATTCGGCCCTGGTAGAAAATCATATACATGATCCTGCCCTGGCTGCGCCACGAGACCAATCCTCAACTACCTGTGGGAAACCCCTCAATATGTGATGTATAGACGCTGACCTATCAATGCCCAGCTGACCTGGTTTAATCATTCTGAATCATTGAAAATCTTTCTTTTCTCTCACAATTTGCCGTAATGTCTCGTTTACGTCAATGCTTGACAACTTCTGAGTACCCTACTCACCTATCTCCATCGGGGTGATATTCTCATAGTTTTTATCCAACTTAATTTCTTTGGGCCTCATATTAACAGTGCGGAATACAAGTGGAGCACTTTTTTGCTTTCTCTTTTGATCAACAAACATGATAACAATATAGCATATAATGAAAGCGAAAAAAATTATAAAAACAAACAATCCAACAAACAAACAAACAAGCAAACAAGCAAACAAACAAAAAGACAAACCAAAACCGAACGTCCGATAAAAACTTATGGCATTAACTTACTGGAACAAACGCTACAATGCCCACGAATCCAAGTTCAGTTCTTCCAACTTCTGAGCTTTAAAAGAGCCTTCTCATGACCATTTGTAGAAGCTTTCAAATAGAACTTTTTGCTTAATTCTAAGTTCTTTTCACAGCCCAACCCAACTTCATAGAAATACCCCAGAGCATACTCAGCTTTGACAAATCCAGATTCAGCAGATTTGTTAGCCCAAAGAAAAGCCTCTTTGTCGTTGTTATCTAGTACACCTTTAGCACCGGTGAGATACCAGCCAGAAAGAGCCATTTCTGCTTGGTAGTTACCTTGTTTAGCGGAGCGTGAGTACCAGCCAATTGATCTTCTAGCATCAATAACACAATCTAGCTTCCCATATTCGTAACACCAACCCAGCTTGAATTGTGCTGGATGGTAGTTCAGCTTAGCAGCTTGTTTATAGTACGACAAGGCTTTAGCTTCATCTAATGGAATGATGGAATTTAAACTTTGGTTGAATTTCTTGTCTTCCTCGGTAAAATTAGGCAAATCAAATTCAAAGAATTTACCAAGCTCAAACAAAGCATGGGGACTTTCTGCATCGGCTAATTCGGCTGCTTTTACAAACCAATTGTAGGATTCAAGAGGATTTCTTGGAAGTCCTAGGAGCCCTTTACTGAAAGTCATACCTAGTTTGAACATTGAAGGAACGGAGCCCAAGTTTGCAGCTTTCTCAAATAACTGATATGATTTTGGGAAATTCTTATTGACACCAATACCGAATTCATAACAAACGGCTAATCTGTATATAGCAACTACGTGGTTGAGTTTGGTTGCCTTCTCATAGAACTTGAACGACTTTTCATAGTTCTTATTCAGAACGGTTAACCTTGGTACCTTGATTTGCGGATCTGAGTTAGAATAAAGAGAGCCTAGAGTAAAGAAAGCTTCGCCGTTTAGGCTATCACTGCAGATCTTCTTCAGTATCTTTACAGCTTGCTTGACGAAGATATGCTCGTTCTTCATCATTTCATTTTCATTCAATGATCTGGATAACTTTTCACCATTAATGTTATATTTGGCAATGAAGTCATTATCTGTAGTTGATTCGAACAAAGTTTTGACCCACTTCAATTGAATTTCAGGTGAGAATTCATTTTTTGAATAGTCATCTATAGCAGACTTCTTAACACTGTTGAACCTTTGAACCTTAGAAGGGAGTTGGTTGTCTTGCAAAGACATAGACTGAAACTTGTATTCCAGCTCATTAGAGTTCGGGTTTTCAGAGTCATTTGAATGAACACTATGACCATTACTATTAATAGAGTTGACTCGCACTTTTGCTAATGCATCATACTGAGGGTTTGGGAAGCTTTCTTGACTTTGGTGAGTATTCAATGGCGGTCTAGCTGTCTGCCCTTGAGACAATGAAGACGCCTGTGGGTGGTTCTGGATGATGTGTCTTTTCTGGATTCTTTGACCAATAGAGTCTGTACTAGCGTTTACATGGTTATTAGTGTAAAGACTTTGGTTGAAACCAGGATAAGGCATGGTTGGATAAGGACGGGAGTCTATGCTATTATGGTTGGCACTGTTGATACTGGCACTGTCCGCATCAACAGTAGAGCCCGAGGGAGGTTGATAGATGATATCTGCATTAGGGTCGATATCTGGATAAGGTCTATTCATGTTCATGAATTTGATTTATAATTTGAAAATGGTGTGGTAAATGATGATAGTATTTGTGGGGATAAAAATTTAGCCGCCAGCTGTGTTTTAAACTTGTTTCACAAAAATTCAGAGTTCTGAAGGTATCCACAGGGTAAAAACAAGCAGTCTGTGAGCCTAAGTTGATCACAGAAGATTCGAGATTGAATGAGTGAAGATGAATTAGAGAATAGAGGGAGTCCAGGGTGATTCGGAGTGCAAATGGAAACACTCAGTGACAAACATGTTATCTAGTATTTCAAATCTAAACTAAAATATTTACATTGAATGCGCCGCCAGAAACCGTTAGAATCTGACAGAGGCCAGGTCCTCATTTCCCGGAAATCTCATTTTATATATCCGAGGGTATCAGGTGGCTATATTACATAATATTGTGAATCATTTTGCAGAATATGTTCGCGGCAACTATGACTCCCTGGCAAGGCATTGGCATGCAGTTATCGATCCTCGTGATCACGTCTTGACTCGCTCCTCGTATGCACGCTCGCAAAACTACAGCTTACTCGTTTAGGAAGTCACGAATACGATTGTTCCCCTTAAAATTCCATGTGACTCCGAATCGTTGAAAAACTCACACGCACTGACGCCATCGCCGACGCCAACTGAAAATTTTTCAGAGCGAAACAGGGCAAATAACGGTCAGCGCACAGATCTGGATGAAGGGCTCTCATTGGTCAGCATTGAGCCCTAAAATAAACTCAATTACCCTAAAACTCACTAATAGGACCACTTTATGGAAAGGAGTTGTCACAAAGTTGACAAGTTGTCAATCTCCGTACCGTATCAGGCTTATCATGTTTTGATTCACCCGCATTTTCAGACAAATGAGTCCGTTCGTTGGTTTGGCATGTTCCGTTTGTGTGGTTGTGAGCACCGGCAACGGCCCCCTTCAATTGAGCTGCACCATACAGTTCGCATGAAAAGTTAAGGACCATAATAAGCCAATTATACAAACATGTGCAAAATTTTCGTATAGGTGTCGCCCAACTTTTTCAGATATATAAAGCGATCCAGATCCACACTTTACCAGACTGATCCCAACACACACAAATCACTATTGTTTTAATTCCTCATCAATTGATCCCATCAATTAAACATACAATAAATCAATAACCATGGTTCAATCATCAGTTTTAGGTTTCCCAAGAATCGGTGCCCAAAGAGAATTAAAAAAGACCACTGAAGCTTACTGGTCTGGTAAGGTCTCTAGAGACGAATTATTCAAGGTTGGTAAGGAAATCAGAGCCAACAACTGGAAATTACAACAAGCTGCTGGTGTTGATGTTATTGCTTCCAACGATTTCTCCTTCTACGATCAAGTCTTAGACTTATCTGTTTTATTCAACGCCATTCCAGAACGTTACACCAAGTACGAATTAGAACCAATCGATGTCTTATTCGCCATGGGTAGAGGTTTACAAAGAAAGGCCACTGAAACCACTAAGGCTGTCGATGTTACCGCTTTAGAAATGGTTAAATGGTTTGACTCTAACTACCACTACGTTAGACCAACTTTCTCCAAGTCTACTCAATTCAAATTGAACGGTTCCAAGCCAATTGACGAATACTTAGAAGCTAAGGAGTTAGGTGTTGAAACCAGACCAGTTGTTTTAGGTCCAGTCTCTTACTTATTCTTAGGTAAGGCTGACAAAGACTCCTTAGACTTAGAACCAATCACCTTATTAGAACAATTACTACCAGTCTACGCTGAATTATTAGAAAAATTAGCTGCTGCTGGTGCCAAGTCTGTCCAAATTGATGAACCAGTCTTAGTCTTAGATTTGCCAGAAAATGTCAAAGCTGCTTTCAAGACCGCTTACGAATTCTTCGCTGCTAAGTCCGGTTTACCAGAAATCACCTTAGCTACCTACTTCGGTACTGTTATTCCAAACATCGATGCTGTTAAATCTGCTCCAGTCTCTGCTATTCACATTGATTTAGTCAGAGCTTCCGAACAATTAGACGAAGTTATCGCTGCTTTGAAACCAGAACAAAAATTATCTGTCGGTGTTATTGACGGTAGAAACATCTGGAAGGCTGACTACGCTGCTGCCACTGCCATTGCCCAAAAGGCTATTGAAAAGTTAGGTGCCGACAGAGTTATTGTTGCCACTTCTTCTTCCTTATTACACACCCCAGTCGACTTAGAAAATGAAAAGAAGTTATCTGCAGAAATCAAGGATTTCTTCTCCTTCGCCACCCAAAAGTTAGCTGAAGTTGTTGTTGTTGCCAAGAGCGTCTCTGGTGAAGATGTTGCCGAAGCCTTAGCTGCCAACGCTGCTTCCGTTAAGGCCAGAGCTGAGTCCTCTATCACCAACGACCAAGCCGTTAAGGAAAGAGTTTCTGAGATTGATGACAAATTAGGTCGTCGTGCTGCTGCCTTCGTCCAAAGAATTAAGGAACAAGAACCAGTCTACAAGTTACCATTATTCCCAACTACCACCATCGGTTCTTTCCCACAAACCAAAGAAATCAGAATCAACAGAAACAAATTCGCCAAGGGTGAACTTTCTGCCGAAGAATACGAAAAATTCATTGAATCTGAAATCGAAAAGGTTGTCAGATTCCAAGAAGAAATTGACTTAGATGTCTTAGTCCACGGTGAACCAGAAAGAAACGATATGGTCCAATACTTCGGTGAACAATTAAAGGGTTTCGCCTTCACCACCAACGGTTGGGTTCAATCTTACGGTTCCAGATACGTTAGACCACCAATTATTGTCGGTGATGTTTCTAGACCAGCTCCAATGACCGTTAAGGAATCTGTCTACGCTCAATCCATTACCACCAAGCCAATGAAGGGTATGTTATCTGGTCCAATCACCATCTTAAGATGGTCTTTCCCAAGAGTTGATGTCTCACAAAAGACCCAAGCCTTACAATTAGGTCTAGCTTTAAGAGATGAAGTCAATGACTTAGAAGCTGCTGGTATCACTGTCATCCAAGTCGATGAACCAGCTTTAAGAGAAGGTTTACCATTAAGAGAAGGTGCTGAAAGACAGGACTACTACAACTGGGCTGCTGAATCTTTCAGAATTGCCACTGCTGGTGTCAAGAACACTACTCAAATCCACTCTCATTTCTGTTACTCTGACTTAGATCCAAACCACATCAAAGCCTTAGATGCCGATGTTGTTTCCATCGAATTCTCCAAGAAGGATGATCCAAACTACATCAGAGAATTCTCTGACTACCCAAACCACGCCGGTTTAGGTTTATTCGATATCCACTCTCCAAGAATCCCATCTAAGGAAGAATTCATCCAAAAGATTGCCACCATCTTGGAAGTCTACCCAACTGAAAAGTTCTGGGTTAACCCAGATTGTGGTTTAAAGACCAGAGGTTGGGAAGAAACCAAGGCTTCTTTAACCAACATGGTTGCTGCCGCCAAGTACTACCGTGAAAAGTACGCTAAGAAGGATTAATTTTCTTAGTCTTGTTATGAAATGCATTATTCAACATCAATGTGTTACTTTCAGTTCTTTCTTATTTGTTTTTTATTATTTGTTTAATTGCTTTTGGTTTTGCATATAATTATCTTATTTATTAATGTGGTTACGGGATTTCAACATCGGTTATATAGAAAAAGTTTTGAATACTATATTTTATAGTTTTTAACATTATTTTAACTTGTACAGTTTACCGACTTTTGTATTTGTATCTATCCGTTACACTTTGTCTTGTTTCTGAAATCCGCACTGCAGCTGTCGCATCTCAGGTGCCAGAAAAAAATTTATTCTGCGCCAAATTCATACGCAGCGGCTAACAGAAGAGAGAAGGTAAGGCCAAAGCAACGCTTCAAGCACAAATAATAGATTTAGTATGGATAGAATTTTAGGTGGTCTTTACATCAGTGGCTATGACGCATTTATCAGAGAAGGTGATATTGCTGAAAAACACAACATTACCCACATTGTTACAGTTTTCAAAGGTAGGTTACCAGAGGATTACTACGAAAGATTCACAGTTAAAGGTATTGAAATAGATGATCTAGTCACCACCAACATCATCCAATATTTTGAAGAGGCTAATCAATTCATAAATACCGCTTTGTTCCCAGATGAAGAAGAAGAGATCCTTGTTGGTGTCAAGAAGAAGCATCACACCAATGTCGTTATTATCTGCCAGGCTGGTCAATCCAGATCAGTTTCCATCTTAGCCGCCTACTTGATGAAGAAATATAAATTGAACTTGGAACAAGCCCTTCATGCTATCTCAAGAAAGAGAGAAAATAACAAGATCAAAGTTAACGATTCATTCATGGAACAACTAGAATTGTATCAAAACATGGGTTGTAAGATTAACCCACATGATCAAGAATACAGACAATGGTCCTTGACAAATTCCCTAATCAACGATCCAACTGGTGAAGATTTCATCTCAAAAGAAGATTCATTCAAAGAAGAAAAGGAACCGTCAAAGGAAGATAGCACAGTCACACAGATTAGATGCAGTAAATGTAGACAGCATTTGGCATACTCTACCTCTTTTGTTCCCCATGAACCACCAACTGAAGACTCCAAGCAGTCCCTTTTCATCAGAAGAGTTCCGAACAAACGTAAGATTATCAGTGTTGAAGCTGCAGACAGCGTATGTTCTCATCATTTCCTTGAGCCATTGGACTGGATGAAGAAACAATTGTCCAACGTTGATGAGTTAGAAGGCAAATTCTGTTGTTTTAAATGTAACCAAAGAGTGGGTGGTTACAACTGGAAGGGTTCCAGATGTAGTTGTGGTAAATGGATGGTCCCTGCTATTTATATTCAAAAGGCTAAGGTCCATGAATTAAAGGTTAACAGCGGTGGGACTCCAATCGATACTATCATCACTGACTTCAAGAACAAGGTTGATTTGAAGGATGACGAAAGTGAAGAGCAATGAGAGGAGACTGAATAAATAACCAATATTGGACCCATGTGTGCCGCTTTAGAAATTCTATAATAGTATAATAATGCGTAATTATGCACTTGTGGTTCTATTGTATCGTAAAATCAAAGGGGTAGTCGTCGTAGTTTAGGGTTCCTCTGTCGTTCACGCTGATCCTTGAGAAGGTTCGCGCCTTTTGTTTTTGTTTGAGCAAGTTTAGCGCCGATATCAAAATATCAACAGTTAGTCAAGGTGGTGGCAAATCGAGAACTATATACAAGAAACCACCAATACTGTGCCCTTGAATGGAAACCAGTAATCTGTAATAGCAAATCCTTTCAATTCACCATGTTTATGCCCAACTTGATCCCTCGTGATGTCCACCATCTTTGGCTGAAAACTGAGTCCAATAAATCTCAGGGGCCTTCAACATCACAATCACGTCCATCTTCAAATAGCCACAACGATTCAAGTCTTCAACAACAGCAGAGAATTGAACGGGACTCATCTTTGAGCAATTATGCCCCACCATTATCATCATACTCATCTGAGAGACCAGGTGCTATATTACCTTCTTCCCTAAGAAGTATCAATGACTTCAATTCCAACTACACCCCTGAGCTTATATCCACAGACGTTGAACTCAGATTGAGACAACTAAGATCGATAAGAACATTGGGATTCTCTTATTTGGCTCCTTTGGGGATAGGAAAGACTATGGAGACAATAGAAGAAGAGGTTCAAATAAAGATGCAGATGAATGAGCAATACCATAATGATATCCCTACCGCTGAAAATTTACTGGGGGAAGCAGAACAAGATCAAAATCGAAATCAAAACATGTCAAATACTGAAAATGGTAGTACGCAGAGATTTACAAACGAAACTGCGAATATACCATCTTCTGCTGAACAGGAAGAGCAGCAGCAACCTGTGCAGAACCAACAACAATTACCGCCTCAATCTCAAGAAACACGGGAGATAGAAGTTGATTTAGATGGCCTGATTTCTGATGCTGAGTCGTATTCCAATAACTACGATATTGATGAAGAGAATGATCTTATGGTTAACGATGGTGATACTTTTGAAAGCCAGTACGATCGTGGGTTCATGGTGAGAGAACAGTATGATCAATATGATGAAGGTACGCCATCTTCAAATGCAGAGATACAGCTCAGCAACACTGTACACTCTATCCATACACCACAGGGACAACATAGCTATAACTCAGGACACCATATTGGATTTGTTACGCCCTCCAGAAGCAATGATATCAGCTTCGCTAACAGTGCACAAACCAATCTTCATTCCTCGTTCAGTTATTCTGCCAATAGATTCCATCAACCAATAGAAGAGGAGCAAGAGGAATTTGATGAAGAAGAAGGGGACCAAGATATGACATTCGATGATTGATCGATTGTTGTTTAACTTGTTGGAGTTTTTGAAAACGGCGATATAGGAAATTTCTGAGTTGATGTCAGATCATTCGAATGCTGCTGTTGGAAATCATTTAGATCTATAGTATAAACAAAATTGTATTATGTCTGATCTGTTCTACTTCTCTTGTACCTAATTTGTTTTTAAGTAAGCTATAATTTCGTTTCCAAAAACAAGGGGACGTCATATCAGGTATCTTGTCCCAGTTAGGAAATTCTTGGAAAGGACCCCCCAAAACGGAAAATAGATTTACTGAAAACGCGGGCGTCCAAAATGGCACCCAGCCAAAACACCAAAAAATGAACAACAAACAGATCACTCAAGCAGATGTATTTTTTCTAAACAGAAGCCAGTTAAAGTTCATAGGTAATCCAACTATCTTTTATACATATATCATCCAGCTATGTCCCTTCCAAGAAGAACAATCCCCCAATCGCTCAATGCTCAACAATCACGTATCCCAACCGCCACAACACAATTGAAGAAGGAACTTCTTGAGGAACAAAAACAAGAAATCAGGGAGGCTTTCAACCTATTTGATATGAATAACGATGGCTACTTAGACTTCCACGAGCTGAAGGTTGCCATCAGAGCCTTAGGATTTGACTATTCTAAGCAAGAAGTCTTAGAGTTGATACATCAATATGACAGAGATGAAAGGGGGTTAATGCACTACGAAGATTTCTTTGCTATCAGTAAGTTAGGCTATTTATCCTGCCTGTCCAAGAAAATATGGAATCTCATACTAACAAATATTTTCAATAGTGGGTGAAAAGGTTCTTAATAGAGATCCTTTGGAAGAAATACGCCGTGCTTTCAAGCTATTTGATGAAGACAACACCGGTAAAATCAGTTTAAGAAACTTGAGAAAGGTTGCTAAGGAGTTGGGCGAAAACTTAACAGATGAAGAGCTAAGGGCTATGATTGATGAGTTTGACTTAGATAATGATGGCGAGAGTAAGCATTTTTTGGGTTTCTATCTTTTCTAATTTTGAATTGAGTTACTAACATTATATTTCCAACAGTCAATGAAGAAGAGTTTATCAGTATATGTACTGAGAACTAACTGGGTTGCTTGTTTTGCTGATTTTATATTGATTTGGTTTTAATTAAATGTTTTACTATTGTCTTTGAGATCACAGCATGATTGGAATGACAAGTAGAGTTCAAAGTATTTATTCTTATTCTCAACTACAGTATGCAACTTGGTTCAGATTTAGAAGTATCAACTTCTCGAGTTCCACGTTCCTCAGTCTTTTAGTCAACTGGTTCTTGCTTTTTGAGATTACTCAGTTTTCCTCTTTGTATCTTCTTCTGCAAGGTGGCCTTAATGCCAGTTTCTGCATTCAGGAATTCAACATCATCTTCATTCATCACTCTTTTGGTCAAAAGATTGAAGATGGAGCCAAAGGAAAAAGCCATCAGTGTTGAAGTTAAAATAATGACATTGTAAGGCATACTGAAATCAGGAGTTGGTAAGGTTAATAAAGCTGGTGAGGTTCTAATTTGATAAGTAGCAGAATTGGAATCTTCCTGAACTGTGATAACAACACCTGGCTCTAAGGAAAACCCGTGGTTGGCGTCTGGTGGGTATTCAGCATATAATAGCAATGACTTATCAAACTGATATGAGATAGCAACAGTGGTGTTACCTGGGATTAATAGCTCAAACTCATAATGTGTTGGTCTCTCGCGGTCTATCTCAGGAGTGTAGTGAATAGATTGAATAACTTCGTTTGCTGGAGCACCAATAATTTTCAATGTGTGTAAGTATGATCTCATGAACCACGGTAAAGTTTCCAAATAGATCAAACGGATAGGCAATAATGATTTATTCTTGAAAACCGTACGAGAACCACCTTTATCTTGGCCGTAACCAGTTAGTGATCTTGAAACCACAATTTGAGATTCTTTAATAGGGACAATATCACTACTATCTTCGGTAGTGACGTACATGTCATACTCTTTGGACTCCGTCAAATCAAAGCAGTTGTCATCTGTACCAAAATGACTATTGTCCATCTCAAGATAAGCGGACCAAGATCTGCCTGCCTGAAAGCAAACCTTAGTTGGCTTTTCAGAGATTAAACTTGTACCTTTAACCTTTCTTCCAAAGACTTCACTTAATTTAAACGATATTTCCTTTGGATTATTCAATGGGAAACATTTATTTGAATCGTATGTTTTGGAAGTATCACATATCAAATCCTCACTCCTGACTGGTTTTGGAATCGAACCTTGCTCTTTTCTTCTGATAACTTTCTGAATGTCAACAACAGAGTCGATTTGTTGTTTCAAGTGATAATGGCACAATTCACCTTCACATTTAGTTTCAATATCAATAGCCATTGTGTGCCATTCGGATTGAAAGATTCTGTGACCATCTAACAGAGATGATAAACCTGACTTGCCTCTAGTTGGTAAGAATTTCACGAATGGAGTTAAGTTTTCGGTACAAACTGGCTCTGAAGGTAAGGCAGATCTGAACATATAAACATTACTATCTTTGTTGAACTTGGTAATATCTTCGCTGGATGTGAACGATCTAACAGGGGAAATGGTGTTGGTACTATCAATGAAGTTTAAAGAAGCACAGAATAAACCAGAGAGTGAGTTGACCAAGGTGATCCATAGCTTAAAAGCATGTTCTTTATCTTGAGATTCAATAGATGCCCAAACCTCAATACCGATACCACCTGATTGAGCACCAAAGTCGGGTATTTCACCCCATACTTCAGAATCCCATTTACCTTGGGTGAATCTAAGGTGCAGATCTTTTGCTGATGCCGATGACAAGATAGGTGAGAGTGATCTTGGGAAGACTTTGTAGTTGGTATAATCCAGGTGTGAAGGAGATGAGAAGTTTGCTGGATTGGAGGATAATTCGAACTTGAAAGATGACAAAAGATGGTTTCGTGGTAATGGGGTGATATCTAGGGACTCATAATATGGATAAAGGGTTTTGTTTATTGTGATAAAATTGTTGGCATAATGGTTATTCTTTTCATATAGATAAAGAGGATCTTCTTGTGACTCTTCTATACTATGGTCATGTTGTTCTTCTAGTGTGGCGGTTTCAAAATCCTCCGCAGGGGACTGTTGTGGAGGCAATTGATCTGGAATATCAACAGCTCCATGCTCTTGTGCTATCAAAACACTGGAATCATCTACCGAGGACTCATTGGCGTACACGTGTAATAGGTTGTTCACGCAAAGAGCTGCAAACAAATGATTGATAATCATGGGTATAGTTTGAGGGTACTTTTCAATATATTTCAAGAAGACTAATTACATCTAAAGGTCTATTGTTTTGTTGCCACGCGTCTTGTTTAAATTGAACCGGCCAATATCTGCTAATTTAATCTAAAATTCCGAGATAATCACGTGATTAAATTTAACAAGCAATAAGTATGAGCTTCAACATCCATTAATTTCTCTAAAACTGTTCAGTGCTGTATTTTGATGTTCATTTCCGAGTTGGTTAGATGTACAGTTTCAAAACAGTGAAGTGCCATAAATTTGAATTTGAAAGTGGTTTAATGAGATTTAGCGGCTAAACAAGCTTACTGTTACCTCGGAAGTTGATTTAATCAACTTCCGAAGATCAATCTCCGTCAAATTCTCTACAGCTGATGTTGGATCAAATGTTCCTTCTTTTTCTGTTTAGAATTGTCAAAGCCTGAAAGCATAAGTCACTTCATCACAGACGAAGATAAAAGTAACAACCAATTTAGAAGCCTAACAAGACAGAAGCCCCCGCCCCTCGATATTTGTATCTGAGCGATGGTAGGGCCACTGGAGCAGCCACGATATGAAAAACACTGGAATTGAAAGGTACTACTGAAAAAGGAACTCATAACACGATTTGGAAACATAGAAACAAAAATCACCAATTGTCAAACGCCTAACCTCCAAATCCACAAGCAAAGCTCCAGGATGTCGGATTCCATTTCAAGAATCACATCAATGTTGGAAACGGCGCGTGATCTCACCTTAGAGGCCGCCACCGCCGCTTCATCCCGTTTAACCATTGCGAACACCACCAGATTAACCGCAGTTGAAATTTCCACATTACTCAACTCTCGCTCTGAAAGAGATATTCTACAAGGCTTGAGGCTTGTCACCTCTATGATCTCAAGAGATGAAGATGCTTCCCAGTTTTTCACTGATGTTGTGAAGAATGTCAGCTCTCCTAATTTGAAGGTCAAGAGATTGGTTTACACTTATCTTCTGAAGTACACCAATGAAGAAAATGAGGATATTGCCTTGCTCTCTATCAATGCCATTCAAAAATCCCTTTACGATAAAGATGAGAACTCGAGAGACTTGGCCATGAGAATGATCAGTGAAATCAAAATCCGTTCAATTTATCAAATCGTGATGATTGGCTTGAAGAAATGTGTTAATGATCCAGCTGCCATTGTCAGAAAATCAGCAGCTATCTCTCTTGTGAAGATCTATCACAACCATCAGGATAGTGTAGAAACTAAAGAAGATTTGATCCCTCACTTGCAGAAGTTGCTCAAGGATACGAGTATCCAGGTGTTGAATTCTGCTGTGTTGGCCCACAAAGTGATCTTCCCAGACAATTACCATTTGATTCATGGTCATTACCGTCGCTTTGTTTCTATGATTGATCAGTTCGATGAATGGTCTCAAATTTATCTTGTTGAATTATTCACTAGTTATGCTCGCTTGTTCTTACCAAGACCTAAGATCATGAACATCACTTCCTCCAATACTGCTGTTAAAGCCAAGAAGATCAACGCCGGTTATACCGAATTTGAAGATGAAGACGAAATCCATGAAAATAACGAGCAGCAGGCAGACTTCATTGAGCTGCCAGATATCTACAACGGTATTCCATTTCCAGTTTATGATGTTCAGTACCATCCAGATCTCCGTTTATTCCTTAATAAGATCCGCCCGTTGACCCAATCATTCAATGAGTCTTTGATCATTGCTGTTGCTAGAGCTTACTTTCATCTAACACCACCAAAGACTTTCAGAGAAGCCCAGATTCCAAGATCATTAGTTAGAGTGATTAGCACTGGCTCAGTGGAGTGTAAAACCGGTGTTTTGCAGATGATTTTGTTTATGGTTTTACAAGACCCCATGAACTTCGTGGAATTTGCTAAGAGATTCTATCTATTACCAGGCGATAGTGATGTTGTTGTCAAGTACAAATTGAAGATCTTATCCATTATCTGTAACGAAAACAACATCAAATACATTGTTGCTGAGCTGCAAAGTTACATATTGAACTCAGAGAAGATAGAAACTGCTTTGGAATCTGTGAATACTTTGGGTATCTGCTGCCAAATCTCCGAATTCTGGAGCACAAAGATCTTGAAATGGATCCTCTTTGAGTTGACTCACACCTCCAACTCATTACCAAGATTGATCAGATCAGAATTCTTGACCGTTATCAGATACTTGATCCAAAAGGACAAACAATCAAATATCACCACTATTGCCAGATTATCTCTAATGTTGGTTGACACAAACTCATCCGCTGCGTTGACTACAGAAGCCAAAGAATCCATCATCTGGATCCTTGGGGAATTCTGCGAATTGATTCCACAATTGTCCCCAGACATCGTCCGCCAATTGTTGAAGACTTTCCATAAAAACCCAGGTTCGGTCCGCTATCAAATTATCTTATTAGCTTCAAAAGTCTTCATTGCTGATTTATCCAAACATCGAATTGAGGACCCAGAATTATCAACCTATGATTTTGATTGTACCATTTCAAAGATGTACCGCTATGCCATTCAATTGGGTAAGTACGATGATGTCCACGATGTTCGTGATAGATCCAGATATTTACATGCTTTACTCAACAATCCTCAAGATAACCAATTGGCCAGTTTGATCTTACAAGCCGACAAACAAGTTCCAATGTTGAAGAGGACTGTTGATCCATTGGAATCAGCAGCCAAGGCTGAACTGTTGGAGGAATTGGATTTAAGTGCACAAATGGTTAGTTACTGTGGTGTTCCACAGTGGAATGATAGTGCTGATATTGATGATTCTTTGAGAGATGAGATTGAAGTGAAAGTTGTGGCTAAGAATCTTTCAGCTAAGGACGTTGTCTCATCAAACCAAACTAACTCTGTTTATTCGGGTGGCTCTAGCTCCAATGGTAGAGTGGTCTCTGGTGGTAAATTTAGATCATCCAATGCCGCTGTTGCTGTTCCAGACAGCTACTCTGCTGATAAAAACAAGAAGTACAACTTACAAAGCTTAGACGATTTCTTTAACGATGATCAGGATAATTCTCAAACTCTGAGCATGAAGAAGGGTAGTGTCCATGCTGTTAAGAAAAAGATCGTTTACCAGGAAGTCTCTGAAGATGATGAAGATTCAGAAGAAGAAGAAGAAGGCGACGAAGAGGAAGACGATGACGAGGAAGACGACGATGACGAGCAAGAGTCCAGTGAAGAAGAAGACGAAGAAGAGGAAGAAGAAGAAGAAGAAGAAGAAGAAGAAGAAGAAGAAGAAGAAAAAGAAGAAGATGATGATGACGACGATAAAGAGGATGCAGGAAAGCTTGACGAGAGGTCTACTGATGAGCAACCAAATAACAGAAGTGAGGCAACCCCGACAGATCACACATCCTCGGATGCCCGTTTAAAGACTGAACTTGAAGACTCACCTTGGAAATAACCGGTAATCTGAAAAGTATTGTACCTTCGAAGTCTACATAATAATTACTATCTCGTCTTTTAAAAAATAAATGTAATATTATATACTGAGAATAGATAAAATATTTATGCTAGGGTGATGATCTAATGGAAAGAAAACCTAGTGATTAATTACTTATAGCAGGCCAGACCGATCGTGTAGTAGTCAATTTGTCTATCAAGGACGGTGCGCCCCATTGACCGGATCTGATTATAGCATCATTTGTGCACTATACTTCCTATGGTGAATTAAATTTTTTGGTACATGTCGTATCTTATAAGTTGATTATGATGATTGTCAGTCAGTGATAACATATGATATATGCACCAGCTTTTTGAGTGTGTTCCGGTTTACCACTTCTCTGTAGCTTACCACTCATGTCTCAAAAATTATCAACAGGTACCACTTACGAAAAGGCTCTTATTTCTTTCAAAAAACAGGGCATTGGATCCAGATATTTAAACACACTCCTCAATATGTAATGGCGACCATCCAATACAGGATTAAAACGTTGAATTACAATAAAAACAAAGGATTGATATTCCTTTAACTTTTCAAAGCCAACTTGGAAGTCAATTCAAGGGACAATCGCATTTCGAAAGTCATTGCCGTCAGTAAGGGCTGTAAATGATTGTTTTAAGAATCATCTTTCGATAAAAAAAGAATCTACCAGCTTGAGATGGAAACAAGTTGTAAGGTCGCTGGTACTGAAATAATTACTCAACCTTGATTGAATGTGAGTTTCGCTGAAGGTGCATCTATTTTAAATTGAAAGCCTAGAAATTGGAAGGGTAACTTTGTAACTACAGACAATTATGGCTACATCAATTCTAATTTTAATTTGTATTTAGAAGTTTTGTAAAAGTTTGTTAATATTACGTTTTGTTAAGGGAAAACGAAAAGGTGAAGATAGAAGACACCGTCTATGGTTCAAATAGTTCAGCAAAGTATATATCATTAGGAGAAAACCCAAAACATATCGTGATATATAATATATTAGATCATAAAGCCTTGGAACAATATGATCTACGGCAACTTACAAGCCATGGTTGCTGATGGGAAAGATAAAAACCATTCGGAACCTAACGGCAAGGCGATTCTTAGCTGATTAGTTTGGGTTGCGACCAATGGGTCTTACAAGATTGAGACCAAATATTTAGTATCTTTCTGAATTTCTACAAGAAATATACTAGCTAGATAGTTTCGTAACAGGATTGTAAGGGGCTTGAATTCACTTATGTTGTTGATCTGTGTTTATCTCTGGGGACTTCGCGAATTCTGCTGTTTTTGGTAAGTCGGGTTTTCGTGATTTTTTTTCTTCGATCTTTTGAAAAATTCACGATGAAAGGCAAGCGAAGCGATACAGCTTCAAGAAAACTATCTTTATTGGTCGTATTTCAGCTTCAACTCCAACATGTCATACCTTTCTAAAGCTGGTGCCAGATTTAGACTGGATATCAAAAAGATCCCAAAGCATAGACTCCCATTTTTCAAGAAGTTACAGGATAAGACCCAACCAGCATTCATTAGACCACAATTAGATATCGATCTCCACGATGATGGTAAAATCCCAACCGATTTCAAAGAATTAAAATACCTTATTGGTGACAGAGTCATAATAACCAAAGGTCCAAAACAGGGTAATATTTGCAAAGTTTCCCGCCATGTTGAACACGGTGGGTATGTTTTAGATGAAAATGGGCCAACCAGTACTGTTGTTGTTCCAAAGGAATTCTGGACTGAAGGTCAAAAATCGCATGTTATCACATTCCCGAAGCCAGTTCCACAAGATCACATTAGATTAGTTGCTGAAATTGAAGATGAAAAGACTGGTGAATTGAAATCTGTTGCCGTTGAAAACTTGGAATTTAAAGGTTCCTACTACGATGAAGATTACAAGAAAGTCTTACCATACAGATCTGTCCATGGAGAACCAGACTTAGTTATTCCATACCCAAGACCAGAACCAAAGGAAGATGGTCCATTATCCACCGAAGCTGGTGAAGTTAGAGAACGTACTTTCTTCGTCGACTCCCTCGTGAAAGACCTTGTTCCAAAGGATGCATTATTAACCATCAGAAATCCAAAATCAAAGTGGAGAAGAGGTAAGTTGACAAGAACTGAAGTCAAGAAGTTGACTCCACCAGCCATGCCATTAACTGATATCAAGAAGGCTTACTTGGCTGAATTACAAGAAAAGGCTATGAAGCCAACCAACTTGATCACCGATGAAATGAAGGCCTTCTTAGGTGAAAAGATCAAACAACATGAAGCTGTTAAATTAGAGCAATTGAATAAGATCAGACAAACTAAAAGGGAATTGAATCTTTAAGATAGATAAAACAATTTCACGATTGAATGAAAACATAAACACACCTAGATTACCGGAACCTTTAAAATGAGACCATCCCCTTGTATATATACGTATCGAGCACATTATAAATGATAATTATGTTAAAACATGATGACCACCTTTTCAAGTACTGAAGTTTTTTATAAGCTGTTGAAAGAGCACATCAGCCCTCTCTGATAACAGCAAAGTCGTTCATCGACAACGGCAACGTGATGTTCGGATGTTTTCCGAAAAAACGTCAAGAGAAAGTTTCTGGAAGAGAAATTTGATGGGAACTTGCTTATATAATCAGCACTCGCTAACCGCTACCTAAATTAAATTATTGTCTGTTTATGCGCCAGAGATTTGTTATTTTTATCAACTTCAAAGTGTTTTAATATCCACATTAGTGATCGACTTACTTCATTGCACTTTCAATCTTACATATCTGATCATTATCATCGGACGCAATTCTCTAGACAAGTCATTTTTTGCATTTAACCCTTTAGGTTTGCTCATCGAACATTTGAAACACTAGGAAACAAGTACCATCAACATTGCCGCCATCACCAATTCATTACAAATGATTCAGAACAAGGGAACGTCCCAGAATGAGAAAGCAAAGATAGCAGAGAGTTATAATAATCTTTATGCTTTGTTCTCTTCCCATGAGCTACGTGAAGTGGGCAATTACACCATCATAAGGCTGATCGGCGAAGGTTCATTTGGGAAGGTTTATCTTGCGAATCATAAACTTACACATACAAAGGTGGTGCTCAAGACAGGTGCCAAAGATGATCCAAATCTAGTACGAGAAGTTTACTATCATAGACAATTCGTGCATCCTAATATTACGCGGTTATATGAGGTCATTATCTCGGAAGGGTTGATCTGGATGGTTTTGGAATACTGTTCGGGGAAAGAGTTGTACGATTACGTGCTATCTGTGGGTAGAGTGCCTGTTGACGAAGTCAGGAAATTATTTTCTCAAATCACGGCAGCAGTCTATTATGCCCATTCTTTGAACTGCATCCATAGAGATTTGAAATTGGAGAATGTTCTTTTAGACAAGAAGAGAAACGCCAAGTTATCGGACTTTGGGTTTACCAGAGAGTGTGAGGCCAAGTCACTTTTGGAAACAATATGCGGTACTACAGTTTACATGGCTCCTGAATTAATCAACAAGAACAAGTACGATGGGTTCAAAGTCGATGTGTGGTCGTTGGGTGTCATTCTGTTCACATTGCTTTATGGTGAGATGCCTTTTGATGAAGACGATGATTTGAAAACGAAGGCTAAAATTATCAATGAGGAGCCGGAATATCGCGATGATATACCAGACGAAGCTATTCATTTGATTATATGGCTCTTGGAGAAAGATCCAAAACAGAGACCTTCCACCAGAGATATTCTTCTTCATCCATTCTTAGATGGGTCTGGTTCTCCCATTTTAGAAACTACTGATACTTTGGTGAAAAGCCTTATCAACCAGAAGTTTTTCCAATCCAAAACTGAGAAGCATCTGTTGAAGAAGCTGAAAAGTTTAGGTATTGATATCCATCAATTGCAGAACTCTGTGGTTTCAAGAAATTGTGATTCCTTGGCCGGTTTATGGGAGTTATTGCTTGAAAGACAGAAGAAAAAAGAATGGAAGAAGTACAAAGCCAGAAGTAGAAGCACAGTTCTAAGAATCACTGAATCAACATCAAGAAGAGTAAGTCAGTTAATGGAACCAATTAGCTCTCCTCCAATATCTCGTATGGTTAGTATCAAATCATCTATGACGAACAACAATTACAACCCAAGCATTTACAGCAACCAAACTGCCAACATTGTCAATAATAGAAGCTGTCTTCCAAACAAGCAAATAGAGCAAAACGGCTCTGGTGCTCATGATACCCAGCCGCAACACATGAATGAATCTATCTCTGCTGTCGATTCAAGAAAGAAGAATGGGTTGATCAACAGGATATCGAAATTCTTCAAAATCCATAACAAGAACGAAGGGCAGTGCAATGGATCATCAACTAATTCTCTGGTGTCCAGGCCTTCATTTAATAACAGCATCAAGAGTTCAGCAAGCACCAATGTGAATTCCACTGACAATAACAACAATCTTAAGCATAACAACAATTCCAACTCCCATACTGATAACCCAATCATAACACAAAATCTTCAATCCGTTTCTTTCAACAATAATGTCCTTCGTCCTCAAAACATCACCCACGATGACAATAGATCGCCCTCACCAACCATGCCTATCAAACCAACCCAAGAATCATTAGATACAAGTGGTAATACTACTAAGTTAGGAACTAACGGATCAGTCCAACCACAGCAATTAACTATCAAAGAACCGAACTCTCCCTTGAGATTCATGAGTAATCACAATGGCAGCTCCAGTGCTAAGAAGGCTAACATTCCAAGACCAGCATCGATGGTTTCCCAACATTCGTCGATTTCGCAGTACACCATGACTTCGGATATCTCACTGAACTCCTCACAATCAGAATCCACAACCACAAGACCTTCCAATGTTCGAGGAATATCGTCTGATACCACACACAGCAGAAGTGCTAGAAGATCATTGAGTTTGATTTCTAGTAATTCCAGTACATCAAGCTCCAGAAAGAACTCCTTTTATGATCAAGGTTCTTCAACTACTAGTGGTGTTGGCTCGTCTTTCAAGTTTTTGACTACTGCTTCTTCAAATATGTTCAATTCTAACTTGAAAAGAGGCAAGAAATACAACGAAACCGCTGTCTTTCCAAAGAGCTTCTCCGCTGCATCATTGGGTTACGGTGGTAGATCAAGGAAGTCACCTTTAAGCACCGGCGGTTTATTACCTTCATCGAGATTTCATAGGAAGTCGAAGAACTTGATTATCGAGGAGGAGGAATACGATGATATTGATTGTGAAGATATTGAAGAGGAAGAAGTCGTCAACAACTTGAATGGCTTGGATATTAACGATAATGGGAACGCTGGGGATGATGAAGATGATGGTGGGAATATTTCGGATCAACAAGTTCTGGAAGATCATCATGATGAGGATTCTCATGTAGTGAAATTAGCTAATATCTGAGAGATTCGGGACTTTGAACCAATTTAGTTTAATGTGACTGATTTATTCAATCATTTAGTTCTTTTTGTATTTAGTATTTCAACGATTTTAAGCATTAATTTAATTTTCTTTTACTCGAGTCCCAAATTCTTCTGCCATTTCTGAGCGGTAAAACAGAGCCCCCGTTTTTCACGGAAGCAGTAGCCGAAATTTTGACAATGTAAATAAAAAAACTGTAAAAGCTAAACTTAATTAGATCGTTTCAACAATCCACTTCACTGATACAAAGAGCATGATAAACCCCACAATAACAGATGCATATATACCTAGTACCTCAACATGGCTCACCTTACGAAGATTAACTCTACCATCAATCATAGAAATACTCCGTTTCTGGGAGAAGTTCCCAGAAACCCAAACCAACAAACCTGAAGAACTAGCCAAGTTTTTCAAAAGATGTGAAACCAAGATACCTACAAGGAAGTACATAACAGATAAAATCATTCATTTATACCCTAAAGGTCTCAATATGCTGCAGATCAGCTTATTGGAAACACAAATGATCTTTGAAACACCCAACATCACATGGAGACGTTCCAATGTTGGGAGATTCTTGAACATTAATTCACTTGATGATTTGCCTGGTGCCCTAAGAAAAGAGCTATCAAGGTTATACATGAATCATATCCACTTCACTAGAAATCACGATGGCTTTCTTGTCTTGAGAGTACAGCTGTTTGAGATCGAAAAAATCAACTGTGTTAAATCTCAGTCTTCGATCTTCTTTGTTATCCCTCAAAATTCCAACTACATTATCCACAATTCCACCAAGATATTTGAAATCGACCTAATTCTACAGATATTCTCCAAACTATTATCCACAACGGTGGAGAAATCAATGGAGATCGTCAAGGATTTGCACAGCATTTTGAAGCAAAGTTCTAAGGATAGAGTTGAACTAGGTGTCTGGAACATTTACAATCAACCAAATCGAATCGATATCTCACCATTCGATGATTTAGCAAAACACCACTCGCTCATTGATAGATCAATTATGATATCATATCAAGAGAAAATCAAGGAACTATCGTGGTTACGTTTCAAAGCGGGACCAAGACCGAAGGAATTGTATGGGGATGAGAACTTTGATGAGTACTACGCCAGCGATATTAAATTTCATTCCAAACAATACAGAATAAAAGATATTTTCACAGACCCCAAATCCAACAAATCAACTGAGATCAAAATCAACTTAAGGATCAAAGGTAATGATGTTTTCGCTGGGTTACATGAAATGGCAGATCTTGGTCTCCTAAACATTGAAAAGATACCCGGGTATCTTACTGGTGAAGATGGATTGACTGATACGATTATTCAAGAAGTGGAGGAAGTGAAATGTGTTACTACTATTGATAGAGCCATTAGCAATGGGTCATTGATTTAGTTCATTATGTTCATAGAACTGAATGAATCGCTTCGTTTGTATAGAGCTCCAATTCACTTATTTATTCCTTTACATTATCATCATCCTATCAAATATTATTTTGAAGTATAAGCCGCTATGAATTGGCAGAAAAAATGGGGGAGGGCATTTACTTCATATTAGGCAGCTTTTCATGGGATGGGATCTAGAGATATCAAAAGAAGATCTTGAAAGCTTTCGGGACTCATCCAGGAAGATCAACAAGTTTTCCTGAACGACATCCCCAACAAGGAGAAAAAAACTAAGACAAGAGAATGGAACATTGCTGTAAGCCATAGAACTAAAACTATTAGTTAACTGGCCCATAGATATACTTTCAAGGCTGGTTCTATACATCGAAAATATTCCAATAGTTGCCAACATCGTTTCAGTATGGGATTTCGGCAGTTTGAAGTCATTGCAAGCGATTGCATGGTTCACAACGTTCTGTTGCGAGCTGGGGAACTTCCTGCTTCAAACAAATTAGACTAGAAGTATCACAATGAGCCTTTGAAGAGAGTAATCACAAATGTAAAAGTATCATACCAGCTTCGAGGTAATTGTCGTACATAACTCAATAACCTCCATGCGATGAACTTTCGGATTTGTTCAAAAGTGTCAAATACTTTTCACATGAACAAAGAAACATGTCAAGTTATAACAGAACTTTCCATCTGAAGGATCGATTGCGGGATGCAAAGTGTGCTAGCGATAGTGTGAATACCGTAACGAATTCAGATGATGCCTTAACTTTACAAAAAAAAAAGACATACTTGCCTGGCTGAAAACTTAGAAGCCATAACGCTACAGAATAGTGGTAGCTGTAGGTAAAAAGATATAGTCTCCCATGACTCAGTTGGTTACTGGATTGAACTTCAAGCAGTAAGCAGTAATAAACAGTTGTAGTATGATGTATCTATGCCTGGACTCAGCCGCTTGCAACGCAATAATAGAAGAAAAATGTCGCACAGCTTGAGTTCAATAGGTCAGCTGATCAAACCCCAGATTTCATCCGTTTCCGGACATAATGTGCGGATGAAAAAGGGGCAGATTCGGCCTCGGATTTAAACCCCAATACTCAACTACACCACCACAAACAAAGCTAATTATTTCATTAACGGTACCATTTTTTTTTTGGAAATCAAACTCTCATAAGATCCATGTTTGTACCTTATGATACAAGCCACCAGCCATGTATAATTAATTGCCTTTTGCTGTGAACTTGGCTCCCAAGGACAATGCACCCCAACCATTGCGGAGAACTGTGGGAAGATCTGAATTTCCCCCCCACGCCAGTAGCCCATATTAGCGGGATTTCGCAAGCGTTCCTGCTACGGCCCTGTAAAAATTGACAGAAAGCCGATGATTTGTTTCGTTTCCGAGTGGTTGGATTTAAGCCTACCGTTCGGCTGCCTTCGGGACCTAGAAACGGTGTCAGTCCAACGGTCTTTTGGGGCGAGCGTCTTTCTAGGATTTTTCCAGGCGGAGAATCTTCCTTCCAGGCTCTGAAAGGTCTTCTGCCTAGCTCTCAACACCCGCCTGATCGCGGAATGTGGGGAAAAAGGCACTACAAGAACCATACTGTTCCAGCGCTTACGACAAGATCAGCCTTTACTTATTGATTTCCCCCAGCTTTTTACTTCATCGTGGCGCTAAACCCCAAAGCATCAAAATTTCCTCCACTGCTTGCTTCTTTCTTTCTTTGACCATCAGCTGTTGTGTCCACTCATTTCGTTCTCTTTGACATCTTTACATTCGTTACCCCATACTACCACCATCCCTTGCTAGCTATTGACATCCATAATCTTCCTGTACATACACTGCACACATGGTCATGAGTCCAGAACAAAGCGCTGCTCCGTCAAAGAAGGAGTTTGTGTGTACTTTTTGCCAGAGAGCCTTTGGTAGATTGGAACACCTGAAAAGACACGAACGTTCTCATACAAACGAAAAGCCTTTCCAATGTCCCATCTGTAATGCGACTTTTGTTAGAAGAGATATGCTAAAAAGACACTTGAAGAACGTCCATAAAGATATTGACACCAATGAGCTAGTTATCAAATCAGATACTTTCAAGATCGTTGAACCTACTGCTGAAACTGCACATTCAGCGAAACCCGTCATTATTTCTCAAAAGACTGAATCTCCCGAGTCTCCTGAATCATCTTCATCACCACAGTCTTCTTCTGCTATTGTTTCCAATCCACCAGCCCCAGCTGTATCAGTAGTTAACACTACGACCAATAGCACGAATGCTGACAATGCTCTGAAAGCCAAAGAAAATTCTGAAGAGAAACCAGCATTGGTCGCTACCAACCAAGAACAATTGTTAACGACGGCAAAAACGACAACACCAGTCCTTGCCAGCAGTCTCGCTAGTTCTAAGAGAAAGACCTCCTCCAAACCACAGACCCAAAATACCAACAGCCTAGATTTAGACTTCATAAATTCCTCAGCTTTACTGAATAATCAACAACTCCAAGACCTTCAATTACAAACATCTCCTTTGCTACATTATCTGAATGTAGTGAATTTATACCAGAATCTTTCCATAACAAGTAACTTGCATCATTTGATGGAGATAAAGACACAGGATTTCATCAAGATCTTGATCAACTTTGCTATCGAATCTTTGCACTTTGGTAATTATGAGGACCTGCTGAGGTTGCTTGTCAAGTTGAACGAATTACCATTGAACTTAAATCATCTTCTCTTCTTGAATGCTGTTGTTTCAAACAAGACTTTCCATAATGCTGACGAAGAGATCCGTGGCTCACTTTCTCATCTAATCAGTAGCAATGTTAACACTTTGATGAACAAACTGCAGAACTTGGTTGGTTTGGAAGATATTGATAACATTAAGTTGATTGAAGTTTACAAGATTTTGTCTTACTACAAGCTGAACCATCCAAATAAATTCAATTTTGAGTTGAAGTACAAATATTTCATTGAAAACTTTCAGGAGATCTTCAAGTTTGATTTCCTTGAGGAGTTGGAACAAATGCCGAACCCAGATAACGTTAACGGTTCGAACTTGAATCTTCAAGAAATTTTACTGTTGACTTTGTCCAATGAATTCTTTTACAGATTTGTGATTTCAGAGGGCAAATATGTTTTGAGCCACTTGGCAAACTTGCAAGAATTGATGGCTTCTAATGCCGCAGCTATCACCGTTTCGAATGATCAGAATATACTCAATCTCGAAGAAATAATTAAGGGGTCTCTGTTATCTTCATTCCCACATTTTGAGCAAGTTATCTCTTTAACTTTTGAGAACGAATTGGTTTGGAAGATTTACTTCAACTTCATCAGCAATATCAACGACGCTTCAAGAATGACTTTGAGTTTGAAAGCCAACGAAAAGCAGGAAATATTCGAGAACTTATGCGCATCCATCATTATTCAAACCCAATCCTCTTCGACCACCGTCATCAACAATATCTACAAATTTGAAGGATTGATCAACCTATGCTTAACTGAGTTGTCGAAAAAGCTTAAAAACGAAAGATCCACCTTCAGTGATAACTTCCCATTACTTGATCAAATATTGAAGCTATTGATATCCAGCTCTTCCTACTACTTGCAGTTCATCCAAGAACTATCATCAAAGATCCAAGCAGTTTCCAAGGCTCTTCCACAATCCTTGGTCTACAATCATAGATTGACAATTCCATATTCCTTACACAAGGTGTTATCTTCAAATTTGAAATACACCACGCCTTACATCTCAAGCAAACGTCCTTCAAGCTCCTCCAAATCATCGAAAACTAAATCGTGTAAAGAAGGTAAGAGCTCAAGTAATGATAGGGAGAAGAAAGATTCCAGGGTTGAACCAGATACGAAGAGGATTAAACTAGACGAAAGGTCAGCATCAACATCACCATCTTTTAGTCAAGATGCTAAAACTAGAACTAAATTTGAACCACCACAAAGTCAACTGCTGCTGCCGAGTCACATCGTATCGAACCAAACATCTGCACAAATCAACGACCAAAACTATACTTTAAAAACTGTTGATACTTTCAAGTTACCTTCTTTGGATACTATTCTTCCAAGGAACTTGTTAGAATTATCCAACGCCATAGCACCACACCCTAACAATCATTCATTGTCATCATCCACACCCTCAATGAAGACTTATGGCTTATCGCATCACCACAACTACCACAATTTAACGCCTTCACCACCAGTCTCTTCAACTAGATCGACGGTGATGGTTTCATCTGCTTCCAATTTTCAGAATGGTACCTCGTTGGTTGGACTTGCTACGGTCACTCAGCATAGCCCTGTTGTCGATCAACAATTGATTAGAAAGGATAGCGATGATTCTACCATCTCATCAAACTCAAACTCAAATAATGGCAATGGTAATGGTAATGTCTCAGGCGGGGAAGATCTTCAACGATACAAGTATTAAGCTTAGATAATGTTCAATGGAATAGGTCTTGGTTTGACTTTCATTTGTGATTTATCTTGGTTTCATTGGCTAAGGTTCATTGCCTACTCCCTACCCACTGTGCTAATGGCACCTATTTATTTATTCTTATTTATTTATTGGCATTGTTTATATTCATTACATATTCATACACATACATTTACTTCTTCTATTCAGATTCAAACAGGTTGTTCTGGGTACTAATAAAATTCCAGATCAGCTCAGATAGCTGAGACCTCCATAACTTACTCGGGAAGTTTTGACTACAAATGAAGCCTCCATATTAGTCCGTTAACACTCATCATAATTTTAATTAAACATAGCTCATAACATTATTCAATAGGTTTACCTTGAACAATAGATTGCATAGTCTTCGAAGTCTTGTCAATTGAAGTTTTGAGATAATCCTTTCTGATATTCAAGTTCTTAACTTGATCATCAAGAAGCTTCTTATCTTTGTTCATTTGTTCTTTATAGCCATCAACGCTTCTCGCAAGAAACATCTTACCAACACCTTCCCATACCAAGTTGTTAGCAGAACCATTATCGTTCAATTCCTTGATTGTGAGGGAGGCTATTTGGGAATTTGTAGAATGACGTTCTAGTTGCTGCTGGACTAATTGGTAATCGGCTTGGTTTTGTTGTAACTGGGTGTTCATCTCCATAAGGAGGTTCTGGAGGGCTTCTGGATTCATAGACATGGTTTATAGGATGCGTGATTGATATATAGAGGGGGGGTTCAAAATTAACGGTATAAATGATATTCGTTTCTTTCTTTAACACTGTACTTGGTTTTTGTATGGATTTTTCCTCGCAGACCGCCGCCACTGCTGGCGCGCCAGTAGAGAATTTTCGCGACTTTTAATGGCGAAAATCGAAAGTTAAAAGATAGTGTTGGATTGAGATCTGGTAACGAGAATTGACCTTTTAAAATTCCTTGTTGATTTCCCAAACAATACAGTGAAAATGTTTGGTGTTAGAACTTTAAGGGCACCACTTTTCAGAGCCTCTCTTGTTAGATGTTATGCTTTCACATCCGCGGCTGCCTCCACCCCAATTATCGGTAAAGATCAAACTTTAGAGAACAACTTACAAACCGAATCCAACAAACTATCGAAGACTCTACAAAAGTTCTGGAATAATGTCCAGTTGGCACAGAACGAAGCCAAAGACTACGAATTACAGTTAGATGCCAAGACAGTCAGAACGCCTTTAGGTAACAACTTGGTCATCCCATCCAACCGTCCATTATTAGCTAATTTATTATACCACGAATGGAACTCTCTTTCATCCTCCAATATCAAGACCCATTCCTTACCATTAACCTCTCTTATCTCCCGTGTCATTGATTTAGAAACCGCGACCAAGAACAAAAACGAAGAAGAATTATTGAAAGTTGGTAAAATATCCGACATCATTGACGATTTGTTACGTTACTTAGATACCGATACTTTATTGATCTTCTCTCCAAAGGCCGAATACGAAGGTGGCTTAAGAAAAGCCCAAGAAGAGTCATACAGACCAGTCATTGCCAAGATTGAAGAATTATTAGGCTACAAATTAACCTACCTAGACTCTGACACTCATGGTTTAAAAGGCAACAAGCAATCGTTAGAAGCTTCCCTTGCTGCCCGTGAATTCTTGCACTCTTTGAACTTCTTTGATTTAGTTGCTTTGGAAAAAGTCACTTTGACCACCAAGTCTTTGATCTGCGGTATCTTGACCATTCAAAACAAGAGTTTGGAGACCTCTGATATTGAATTAGAAGAAATTGCCAGATTAGCCACGTTAGAAATCATCTACCAAACTGAAAGATGGGGTGAAGTTGAAGACACTCACGATGTCGACTACCAAGATATCAGAAGACACATCAACAGCTGTGGTATCTTAGCCTTCCAAGAATAAATTGTTAGTGACAGTCACTGTAAATAGCGCAAGATTGATATATTCGTGTTTTTTCTAATTCGAAAGCTGTTGTAAGGCAATAAGATCAGTTATTAATTATTCATCCTTTTTAGGAAAACTCTTTTCATAAAGTCAAGGGGGATAAAATAGTGTATGGATTGTTTCATATTGAAAGGAATCACCCTATTTGAGTGGCGCAGTAGCTTGGGCAGGTACTTGGGATGCGTTGTCAGTGCATAGAAGTGGAGTTAATACCCTTGCTTACTGATTGCATAAATCTATTAAGTGTTATAATAAGCGATCCGCTACAACGACAGCTTTCACTTGCTTTTAACTGTAGAGTTTAATGTTCTTCATTCCAGTTTATCAATAGATTTCGTCATAAGAAATCTCATTGGCCTGTGGGTCTCAGACGTCTCCATCTGTTTCCGCGGAAGATCACGGCTTTTTCTTTGGCATCTGAAATCGATCGTTAAGTGATAAAAACAGCGAAATCTTTGAAACAGCTGTACTGCCAACAAGGGCGACACCATATCTATAAAAAAGGAGGCAAATTCCTGGTTTCAATCAGGATCAACCGTGGTGCTGTGATGATGCTTGGGGGTGTTATATCATACAGTCTCATCTTTAAAGATAGATCAAGCACTTAGTCTCATATAATGTCTTACACCTTCTTACCAAAAAAAGATCTTACCATCATCACTGCTCCCTTCTCTGGTGGACAAGGCAAATCAGGTGTTGAATTAGGTCCAAAGCACTTATTAGAATCTGGATTAGAATCAGAATTAAAGGAGTTGGGCTGGAACACCAAGGTTATGAACCCTTTAGAAGGTAAGGATTACGAAATGCTGGAAGATGATGGAAGCGATGAATTTGAAGGCTTCAAAAGACCAAAGATCGTCGGTGAAGCCACCAAGTTAATCTACGAATCTGTTAAAGCTGCGACTGAAGCTGAGACTCTAGCTTTAACTTTAGGTGGTGATCACTCGATTGCTATCGGTACCGTTGCTGGTACATTCAGTACATACCCAAATGCTGGTTTGATCTGGGTTGATGCACATGCTGATATCAATACCGCATCAACTACTGACTCTGGTAACATCCATGGTTGCCCAGTCTCCTTTGTTATGGGCTTGGAACCACAATCATACCCACCTGACTTACAATGGGTCCCAAAGGTTTTAGATCCAAAGAAAATCGCCTACATTGGTTTAAGAGACGTTGATAAAGGTGAAAAGAAATTTTTGAAGGATTTAGGTATTGCTGCCTTCTCAATGTACCATGTTGACAGATACGGTATCAACAAGGTTATTGAGATGGCTTTAGAGGCTGTTGATCCAACTGGTGACTCTCCAATCCACTTAAGTTACGATGTTGATGCTATTGATCCATTATTCGTTCCAGCTACTGGTACCCCAGTCCGTGGTGGTTTAACTTTCAGAGAAGGGCTATTCATCACCGAAAGATTGGCTGAAACAGGAAAGTTGGTCGCCGTTGACATCGTTGAATGTAACCCTTTGTTGGCTACTCATGATAAGCATGTTGTGGACACCATTACCACTGGTGCGGCTTTGGCTAGAGCTGCTTTAGGCGAAACTCTTTTGTGAAAATAATCAATGCATTCTCCATAACACCTTCAGTTCGTACTTTTAATTATCTTTTATTCTGTTCTATAGTCTTCAATGAAATACATACATCATCAATGAACTTACAACCCCCCAAATGTTCTCAATTTCCGTTCCACTTTCCACCCCGCTGTTGACTGCACTTAACAGCACCAATTTGAACTCTTACCTAGAAGTCGTGGAAGTCGCGAACTTACATGTAATATAAGGCCAAATTGGGAATAGTTCCACATTAGGGACAATTCGTGACTATTGTAAGGGATGTTGTTATATTTCAACAACGCGCGCGACGCGACGCGTGAAAACACGGAAATTACTGCAGGGCATAAACAAGAAACCACTTTTCGCTTTAATGCAATACCGATTCGATGCAAAACGTACCTTTCCAGGATTGTTCTTTCACATTGGGGCAAGGCTGCCCTGTCATTAGCCCAAACTAGTCTTTACTTCAGCTTTTGAAATAAATTTCTCATCTTTGGCTAAAACCAACAAGTAACATCGTTCTATTGACGCTTTCGACAACTCACTTTTCTTTCCACACCAACCTCCAATTGAAATTCCAATTCTCCATATAACATACCAGCTTCGCTATGTCAATGAAGATTTATCAAGATCGAGCCCAAACATTGGCCGACTTACGCTCATCGGAGTCCAATTACAGATTAAGTTTATCTAAACTGCTGGGCTGCTGTACACCGATTTCATCCTCTGAACGTCAACCACAATCCTGCTCAGCCAATGAAGACTTCACCAAGATTGTTAGGAAACTCATAGCATACCATTCCGAGTTGATCAAGCTCATAGATACAAACAACGTTGACGAAAACATCAAAGCTTTAGAAAGATGGTGTTTCATGACTTTGAAGATATATCACCAATACTTGAAGTTATTTGAATTGAGTTCACAAGATTTGGAAATGTTCAGAGAATTGAAGTCTGAGCCTTTAATACGGTTGGAAGAATTATACGGGTTTTCTAAAAAGTTACAATTAGAACCAGTGTTGAACAAAGCATTTGCGAAATTGCACGCTATGAACGAGAAGAAATTGAACGATAGTTTGATGGCTTTAGATTTGGAACACTTCAACTTCAGCAATGTCAAAGATCTGTGCACTTTGGGCTTCACCTTTGCCTATTTCAACAAAGATGAAGTTGTCAGTAGAGATTTCTTCAGAATGGAGATTTTCAACCATGATTTACTCGACAACAAATCACCATCGAAATCTGTTGAATTGATCAAGTTGCAGAATCAAACGATCGCTATTTGTGGGATGCTAGAAATTGGTAGAGATTTGTTGTATCCACCATTAAACCTCACAGATTACGATGTTTCTGATGTCACCGCCTGTGATGAAATCACCGTCATCCACAAAGAATACAAATTTCAGCTGATATTCCATTCCAAGTCTACCAAACTTATCAATGACTGGAGATCACTATTTAAAGCTCCAGAGGATAAATTCAAGCACTGTTTCTTCAAACTAACTGAAATCAACAAGTCTGGTGAGCTTGGGTTGGGCTTAGAAATTAGCCAATTAAGAAAATCTAACAACTTACTAGAAGCTGATGACTCTGAACTATACACCAGCTCATTGATTGAAGAATATGACAGTGACAATGAAGATGAAGATATGGAAAAATCGAATGTTGTGTCTATTATGAATGATGAATTCCCATCCCCTCCAGAAGCCCCAGCTGTCGCCGCCGCCGCCGCCGCCGCCGCCATCACCACCAAACAAAGCAAAACTTCTAGGTCTACTCCATCATTAAAATCATCTAAACCATCTGTCTCATTGGCACAGTTGAAGAACCAGTCCAATGTGTCGTTGCCTGACTTCACCCAAAATCCAGTTATTCCATCATTTGCCGCCAGACAATCCAACAAATCAACAAGTGACCTTTCATCCACTCATAGTAAGAAAGACATGAAGATCAAGAAGAGAAAATCTATCTTCAATTTATTCAAATCCAAAGAACCTGAATTTGAGATTGTCTCCAAGGATACGTTTGTCCCTGTTAAGGAAATGGAAGAAGCAAAACCTGTTCAGCAATTAACCGCTGTCCAGGAACCATCCTCTTTATTTGAAAAATTGAACATTAACATTCCAGTGGAATCCCAAGAACCAAAGTTAAACGAATCTGAAGTTAAGATTTTATCAGAATGTCCAACTATGACATTGGAGGTCAACGACTCAGTTCTAGTTTCTCAATGGTTGGTCAGCAAGTGGTCTCCGCTCAGTGAATCTTACGAAGGCAACAAGATTCAATTCTTCACTTCTCCATCAGATAAAGAAATGCATTTGATGCAAATCACCACTCCAAACTCCATTCACTTGATCAAACTACATGACAAGACAACTCAGTTTACCAAAGCCAATGCCTTGAACTTACAAATCCAATACCAATCTCACGAAAGTAGGAGAAAATTGAATTTGAATTTGCGTTGTATCAGCTCTGCTGTTGTTAGAAAGATCATGAATGAATATTTGAGTGACCCTCAATCAGATGCTTTTGCTAAATCTACCTCCCAGTCATCCATCTTCTCTGATAACCACCCAAGCAACTCCACTAGCATGTCTTCAGTCTCAATTGACCAAATCTCATTGCAAAACTCCAATCCTGGCTTGAAACATCGTCCTTCATACTTGAGCTTGAACACTTCACAATCCACTTTCACCATGCCTAAGATGAACTTGTCTCAATTATCCCTAAACTCCAGCACTTCACCAACCACGATCTCTTCCATTTCTCCAATGAAGACCTTGAATGAATTGCTTTTGAAGTCGCAAGTAACTGTCAAACTGCACCAAGAAGACCAAGACAAGGAATGGATCCCTGTCTCTATGTCCAAAATGAACATCTTTGCCATTTTGTCAAACGAAGATTTCTTCAGATTTGATATCTCTCCTTGCTCAGCCAATGTAAAGAAGGTTGATACAATTGTTAGTAAGCAAAACTTGAAAAAGTTAGGCAAGACTGGTGTTGCTTTTGACTTCGTTAAAGACTCTGGTGATTTAAAGAAGTACCTGATTGAGTTTAGAAACGGCGTTGAATGCGAGGAAATTTTCAAGATGTTGTCTGACTAAGATTACAACCTATTTTGTATATTAATGATTTGATGACTGGATGTGTTTTTTTTATAGATTTGATAGAACAATTAATAACATGAACAATTTTAATAGAAGATACGACCACTTACGTGAATGCGTTTGCATCACCACACCGTGTTCTGCAGATCAATTCATTTCCACAAGTTATAGCAATACAGCTATAAGTACAATTCTACACTCCATTTATGATTACTGCTCTATGTTCTATTTTGGTTCTTAAATTACTGTACAAGTGATACAACATATAATATTAATATAAATCAGTGAGTTTAGTTGTTGGTTTTCTTCTTCTTTTGAGCTTGGTCAATTAGTGCCTTGATGTCCTTCAAGTTAGATTTCCATTTCAATAAACTAGATTTGATATCTAACCAGTCTTGTAATTCAACTGGTCTAACAATCAAAGTAACCTTAAAGATCTTGAAAAGTTGATTGATTTGGTCAATCTTACCTTGGACAAATTGTAATTTTATAACGTTGATCAAGAAGATTTCAATTTGTTCTTGTGGGATGGAAAGTAATTCAGAGATTTCTTTGAAAGTGAGAAATTTGACAGTTAAGGCCTTGTTCAAGAAAGTCAAGATTTGGTTCTTGTAAATGACAGTATCAATGTTTATCAAGGATAAAGAGGAGTATGAGGAGGCTTTGGAGGAGAATTCAGTGGCAGATAAGGTCCAGTAATCGTTGATTAAGGAAACGTACTGTGAAGGCAAAGTGATGGATAATTTTGGAATGTAAGATAAGTCAACAATCTTCTTGGAGTTTAAGTTCTTGACCAAGAAGGATTCGATTAATTCAGCAGATGGGTTTGGTAAGCTGAGAATGGAGAACTGTAAGTATTCGATGGATTTCTTTTCATCAACAGATGAGGTTAACTCGGATAATTCTGAAAGAATCAATCTAACTTCTTTAATAGATTTTTCATCGGCTGCATCGAAGCTGATTAATTGGGAGATCTCATTGGAGAAGATTGGTTTTAAGATAGCTGGGGTTTCCAAGAATCTCACTATTTTCAAAATGTTTGATAAAAGGGAGTTCTTGAATTGGTAGTCTTCAGAAGAAGTGAAGTTGAAGATGGTGGATAAGTTAGAGATGATAGAGGTTAATTTGGCAACTCTTCTCTTGTTGTTTAGGTGAACGTTAGTAGTGGTTTCTTGAATTAAAGCGGTGAAGAAATTGGTGATCAATTCGTTGAAGTTTTCGGAGAAGTTCAAAATGTAGATGGCTAAATTAATCAATGATTCGTATTCTCTTTCAACAACTGGAGTAAAGTATTTGGCAAAGTTGCTGACTTCAGTGAACAATTCTTCAGAGTACTCGAATTCGTTTTCTTCTTCACCTTGTTGTTCAATAGCAAAGGTGTTCAACTTCTCAGCATATTTTGATTCTGGGTTGAAGTGGTCTAGAACGGCGGCGAATTCGCTGACACTTTCGGCTAAGGTCCCGTCGACATTGAGGTATGATTGGGAAGACATGATGGAGTTGACTGGGGTCTAATCAGGGGGGTTTAAGGCTGTGAATAGATCTGTAGATTTCACTGGTGCCTTCGCCCTTAATCGCCTCAATGCTTCTTCAAAGTAAAAAATTTTTGGCGTTCGTTGAAAAAAAGGTTCGCGAATTTAGATCTATATTACAGACTTCAGAATATAAACTGCCCACAAGAACATTGAACAACCTTTTCAGTAATTCAGCCATAATCCATAATCCATATCATGCCGTCTGCTACATACACAAGTCCATCTCAGACTATTGACTTCCAAACCTCACACTTGCAGAAAAGTAAGCTCATAACAATTGGTAAAACATCAGGTCCAAGTGAGTTTGTCAAGGAAGACAAAGATCAACCAAGTGCACCAGCTAAAAACTACTACGGTGAATTGAGGTGTAAGTTGACTGCATTACAAGACGACTTGAACATATTCTTAACAGAACAAATGCAAACAGAGAAGAAGAGTAAAGAGATAGAAGAAGTTGAAAAGAAGTTGCTTGATGGTGACGATGGCGACGATGACGAAGATAAGTAAGAGATCAAGTAATTTGTGTAACACTCTTTTAATGAATGATGTTATGATTGGAATATATCAATACTGTAGTATGATTCAAATTCAACTCATCATCAAGGACCTTACAATGGGTATTATATGATTGGAGTAGCCTATCTTGTAAACCTTCAGTGGCTGCCTGAGTTTTTGGACCTCTGATGTAATCTGCCATTTCTTGCGGCCAAATAATAGTTGATTCTAAGAAAATCAAAAATAACAACGAATCGCCAGGACAGGGCGTTTTATTGGTGAACAACAGAACACGAAACCCTTCTTGACTATCAGACTTTTTTGCCCTCAAAACAGCACCTTTTCAGAGATGCAGCTGTCATACAACAACAATAGGTTCAAACCTCAAAAGACGTCCAACAACTTGTACTATCTTTTCAGACAGAATGTTACGAAAATTTCAATATTAGTTGTCTCTTTGATTCTTCTAATATTCTTCTACCCAAGCATTCTCTCTGTTCCAAGATTGTTCTCAGTTTCTGAGTCTGACATCGAATACCCACCACTACATGGATTCTACAAGAACGATATTATCACCAAGAAGACTCTGATTTTCCCAAGTATTGAGCATGCTCCATTGCTTAGAGAGTTATCCATTGATACCTTGTTCGACTACGCCATTGATCTTAAGGGTGCCAAGCATTACCAATTCACTGATGCCATGAAAGATGAAGAATTGGAACTGAACTCTCAATTGAACGGTAAAGATGAATCTCAAACTGAAATGTTGAAGATTAAGAACTCCTTCTTGAATCACGGTAAACTGAAATTTGAAGGTAACACACCAGATATTGTTATTGTCACTGGTATCGATTTCCAAAAATATGAATTATCCCACTTAACCAAAATTGTTCAGAACCGTGTCAACTACTCTCAAAACAGAAAATATGGTCTTTATGTTCGTTGGTTGCAGGAATTTGCTCCATTCTTCGAAAGCTACGACCATGAAGCCCACAAGGAATGGGTCAAGATCTACTTGCTCAGAGCCGCCATGTACTCTTTTCCAAAAGCTAAATACTTTTGGTATATTGACCAAGACGCTCTTATCATGAGATACGACATCGATGTTTACAAGTATCTTTTAGAGCCAAAGGTCCTTGATCCTATCATGTTAAGAGATCAACCTATCATCCCACCAAACGGTGTCATCCGTACATTCAAAAACAGCAAGGCTGAAAAGGCTGAACTATTCTTGACCCAAATCGGTCAAGATTTGAACTTGAACTCTTTCATAATAAAGAATGGTTTCTTCGCTAAGAGTTTGATTGAATTCTGGGCTGATAAGTTATTCCAAAGCTACCATAACTTCCCTAACCATGCCGAGTCTGCCATTACTCACATTTTACAATGGCACCCAAGTTACTTGGCCAGAACTACTTTGATCCCACCAAGAACCATTTCCAGTTTGACATCTGTTATTGAAATCGACGACGATATTCATTACAAGAACGGTGACTTCATTGTTAGTTTGAGAGGTTGTGATGAAACCAACTCTTGCACTAAGGATATTGACAGGTACTGGGCTATTGTTGAAAAGAAGGAATAGCTCTTCTAGCATTTAGTATGGAGGCACTCATATAAATCACTGTAAAATAAATTACTCTCATTGCGCACCTTTTTAGTTGGTGTTCATTGGGGTATCATGGTAGATTCTCATGAACCTGTAGTTTACAGTACTCTCTGCCTTGTATTTATAAGACAACTAACTATTAGTAAAAATATTCATAAAACTCCATATGCTCATTGTATGATTATACAAACCAACGATACTAGACTCCCGCCTTTAAACAGAAGTGTAACCGCCTCTGCTCCCATGGTTACTGCTACCAAACACCTTGTTGAAGATTTCACCAATAAATTCAGGTAAGTTAGCCAACAAACTCTTCAAAGTGTCAACAAAGTCATGGATAGCTTCAGGTAAGTCTTCAGAACCTCTGCCAACCCAAGCGGAACCAATAATGTAGGCACCACCGAATAGAACACCAATAATGAAGAACCATGTGAACCAGCCCCAGGATTCGTCACTAGTAGAGGGTGGTGATGGTGGGACATGTTCTTTGTCATCCTTTAAGCAAGCACCTGGCGTGCTAAATCTTAAATCCAATTGGTTAGCATTGAAGGTGACATCAATGTTTTCTTCATTGGAACAAACTAAATGGAAATGACTTGAGACGGTGTTTGGACCCCAATTGGTATCATCTAATTTTAAATCAATAAATTCATTAGTGGCTTGCTCAATTTGATAGTTGAGGCCATTACTAAAAGAGATAATTTCAGTCTTAATTGGAGATTGACCTGGTAATGAGACGGACTTTACACCACAGATTTGTGAGTTCTTAGGGCATTCTTCTTCAGGAAAATCATCAGATTGACCACATAAATTCAAGTACCAGGTAAATGTGGAGACAGAGGGCGGGGTATCTGACACTATACTTTTATGAGCAATCCCCTTAAACGCTTCTTGAAGTCTATATTTGACTAAATCATCCTTATCACAGTTCAAAGCCTTGGATAAATTAATGAAGGCGGAGAGCACAAGGATTAATTTAAATGTTGGAGCAACCATTGTTAGATAACTGACGGAATGAATTTATGGATATGTAAAATATCCAAATGTGAATATCAAATCGGTTAATTATACTAAACCCAAGGCTGAGAGGTGATACTCCTTGTTCATTATCTGTCACGGTTGTTATTAATTCATTTGCCCGCCGTTGCTGCCGCTGGCAGTTGCGAGTTGGCAGCTGGCTCTCTTCGCGTTTGCCAGAATATCTACTGCAAGCCCTATCACATATTCCACGTGATACATGTTGTAAACAGGGCTCTTACATCCAGACATTTGCGAGGAACGCCAAGGAACGCAGTCGAGCACCTGAACATCACATTGAAAAGTAGCCAATTTTGCCTCAATTGGGAAAGTGCCGCGAACTCGTATTTTTTCACTGCCCAAATCTAGTGATGGATGAAAGAATTATAAAAACAAAAAGGTTGAAAAAGTTTGATCTTATCCATACAACGTGCAACAACAACATCTGTTTTTCGATCTTTGTCACTAGATACAAATTAAATCAAAATGGTCAGATACGGTGCTACTTCCACTAACCCAGCTAAATCCGCCTCCGCTCGTGGTTCTTACTTAAGAGTTTCTTTCAAGAACACCAGAGAAACCGTTCAAGCCATCAACGGTTGGTCTTTAGAAAGAGCTCAAAAATATTTAACCCAAGTTGTTAACCATGAAAGAGCTATTCCATTCAGAAGATTCAACTCCTCCATCGGTAGAACCGGTCAAGGTAAGGAATTCGGTGTCACCAAAGCTAGATGGCCAGAAAAATCTGTTAAGTTCGTCCAAGACTTATTGACCAACGCTGCTTCCAACGCTGATGCCAAGGGTTTAGACTTAACTAAGTTATACATCTCCCACATCCAAGTCAACCAAGCTCCAAAGCAAAGAAGAAGAACCTTCAGAGCTCACGGTAGAATCAACGCTTACCAATCTTCCCCATCCCACATCGAATTAGTCTTAACTGAAAAGGAAGAAACTGTCGAAAAGGCTGCTGACAACCAAGTTGCCAGATTATCCTCTAGACAAAAAGGTAGATTAGCTACTCAAAAGAGAATCTCCGCTTAATTTTATTTTCTTGAATTTTCGGTCATTTTTCTTAACGAAGAGCTAATTTATGGTAAAAATTTTAACGGATCTGGGTTTTTTATATTTGGGAATTTTAATGTATTCAAGGATACAATGATGAAAGATTTGTTAAGATTTTGAAATGTTGATTAATTTAAGTACCTTGTAGTAATTTCTTCTTCGGAGGATTTTACAACAGTGGGAAGCTAAAAGAAATTAATACAAGTTTGACAATTTGGGTTTTGAATTCGTTATGTGTTGAGGGTTGTCTATGTGTCATTCCATATCCATTGGTTTGGTCCTGTCATCTCTGTGATATCTGTTTCGTTTTCTGGCTTTACCTCGTTACTTTGGGTAGTTACGGTTTGCTTTGTTATCAAGTTTGCTTGGTAAATGCTATTCCATAATGATGATCCTTGTGACTTGGTCTTGACCAAGTTTAATCAAGTCTGATTTAGGTGATATTCATTTTGATGATTGACTGTCTTTTGGACCTTCAACAGTTAGGATCAATATCGCCTATTGCTTATCCGGATTGTTGAAATTATTGGTTTTGGATGGTTCCCTGCCGTTGTTGATCCAAGCGCTGCACAGCATCTGGCTGTTGACTATCTGTCATCTGTAAAACTCTGAGGATCCCCCACTCAGTTATATGCTGTCTCACTGTAAATTTGATTCCTATATTCAAACCACAGTGAGCATTGTGTAGTAATTCCAGTGTCGGACCTGGATAGCATCTTTGTTCTCTTTCCTGTGTCTTTGGCGTGAGCGTGCATATGTCGTCAGGGCAAAACAACATACTCAGAACCGGGGGAACAGACAGACAGAAGAGGGTTTTTGTGGTTGATCTTGACGAAGACATGCGTACTTGGTTGCCTGTTATATTATAATCACACCTAGCACAACTAGCATACTGAGGTACATGTTTATAGAGTGGAGCTTACCGTATCGTTAATGACAACCGACCACATCACCTAGTGAGCTTAAAGTATTCTGCATCCTGAATATCTACTTGAAACAAAAAAGTTTGTCAATATTGATAATAGGATATAGCTAGTCAGTAGTGCTAGTTATAGCATCAGGTACTTCTTCGCAGTATCGTTAAATCCTAAACAGGTAGCAAAGGTACAAGGCATATTCAGCTAAGATGAGACCCTTTACAGATATCACAGTGGATTTATTTGCCCACGATTGAATGGTTTCACCAATTTAGCATAGCTGTGGATGTGAGCGCTTACGATGTTATCGCAACATCAGTAGTATGAAAAGAAAGGTCGATGAGTTTTCATAGCCTGCCATAAAACGTATTACAAACACAAGTTTAGTTGGTTTCTAGATATAGCTACGCTACATTATCACAACTAGGATTCTTAACGGCGACTGGTTACCTGAAAGAGGATAATAGGATTGACCTAAATTGCACCAGATTCTGATGTGATCTTGAAAATTCTTCTTATTCTTAAAGATTTGGTTAATTAGATGAGGTTCCTTAAATTCTTGAACTGTCCAGGAAAATATATAAAGAAAGTTGAGGACTCTGAATGTTGGCAAACATCACGTGATTTGCCTCGGAAATTATCAACTCGGTCGCTGAACTAAATAATACACCTGTTCAATACAGAGTAGAGAAATCTACCCCAACACCTCCGCATATCAGCTCTCCATTATAAGACAACACTTAGCAATTGATCAAGATGGGCCACCCGAAGGAAAATGCTTCATTGAATGATAGTGGAGATAGCGAATCTTCTACCAAAGCAATGTCCAGTTTTGAAAAGGCCTTACACTCATGGACAGAGGTGAACTTGCCTACATTACAACAACAATTGGATGAAAAAGGGCTGGGTATCAAGGAGCTCCAAACAAAATCCCTTGAATCAAGAAAGTCTCTTGCCACAAAGACTAAGGAGTTCCGTAAACTGGACGATGAATTGAAATTGAAAGAGTTCAAAATTCTATTAAAGCAATACCAACATGAGGTTGATTCATTGACTGAAAGAGCCAAGTTAGCAGAGAATAGTTTTTTCGACGTCTACAGATCCATCAGTGAATTACCCGATCCTAAACCACTACTAGAAGCCTCTTTGGACTCTGTTATTATCTCTCAGGAAATTGATGAATTAAGATCAAAGAACAACTCCCTTCAAGAAGAGCTATTGAAATTCGCTGATTATGATCAGTTGAAAGCCAAGTTATTGAGATTAGAACAGAAATCATCTGAGACATTAAACAACAGATTGAAAATGAAAGAAGGGGAATTGAAAGCTGTTTTCCAAGAGAAAGAATCTAACTGGGCTGAGAAGGAAGAAAATTTCAACGAAAAACTCAAAGACTACGAAAAGAAAATGCAAGAACTATTGACTCAACAAAAGATCGACAAAATCAAATTGAAGAACCAAAGACTAGCCCTCGGTCTTGAGGAAGATGACGATGAGAACTTCAAAGATGAATCATTGAAACAAGGTGTGGGTGAAACCGATGCTACTGTTAACGCCAAACTTGATCAATTGCAAAAGGATTTTGAATATCAGAGATCTTTGAACAATAAGTTGGAGAAGAGAAACGAGGAACTTATCAAAGAATTGAGTGTTTCCAAATCCGAAAATCTTCAAAACGAAGCCAAATTGACCAAAGAATTAAAATTGAACGAATTAGAATCTGAAAATGCCACTCTAGTTGCCAGCTTGGAACACTTGAAATTGAACTCGGACTCTAAAGTCAAGAAGTCACAATTAGCTATTAACAATTTACAGAGAGATGTCAAAGTTCTAACCAGTGAAATCAGAAGCTTACAAGATAAATTGACTAAATACAAAGATTACGAAGATATCAAGCAAGAGCTGAACACTTTACGACAAATCTCCTTTGGTACAGGCGAAGATGAGGATGATAGTGATGAAGATGAGAACACCAAAGTCCAAGAAAACTTAGGTAATGAGTCTTATAATGGTTCAGAAAAATTGGATGAGATATTGATTAACAGAAATAAAAAGTTGACTCAAGAAATCATTGACTTTAGATTGAAATCAGAGGAGTTAACCAATCAAGTTACTCAACTAGCAAACGACTTGGCTAAATCTAAAGAAGAAATCGTCAAGCTATCAGACCTAAACAATAAGTTGGAATCAGATCTCTCCCATTTTCAATCTGCAGCCACCAACAACTCAAGATTCGACTCCATGAGCATGGTCTCTGGTATCTCCAAATTTAACAAAGCCCCTTCTATTATTAGTATCGAAGAAGGTGAACAACCATCAAATAACAACTTAAATTCCGTGCTACCAATTGTCACAGCTCAAAGAGATAGATTCCGCTCAAGAAACTTGGAATTAGAAACACAGCTGAAAGCTGAACAACATAAAATTAAAGACTTGGAGGGTAAAATTAAGAAGTTGACCAAGGACAACACCGAGTTATTCGAAAGAACTAGATACTTATCTTCCTTCAATAAAGGTACTGTGAACAGACACGGTACCACTGAGATTGACTTGGAAAGAAATAGCCAATACGAACAAAACTATGAAGATTCTCTTAATCCGCTGACGAAGTTCAGAGAACGTGAACAGGAGAGAGTTTCATCGAAGTTATCTCCATTAGAAAGAATCTTCTTAAGTTTTGCTAAAGCCATTCTGGCCAATAAGACGTCAAGATTGTTATTCCTTGGCTACTGTGTTGGTTTACACGGCCTTGTTATGCTAATGAGTTTCTATGTGATGGGGTTACATGGGTCTTTGGCTCCTGATGTTGGGTTGGTTGAAAAGACTGCTGCTAGTAATCTGGGCACAAGACCATAATCTGTCTAAATGATATGTATGTTTTGCTACAAATAAAGGTATATATGATGATCTGTATAGCTAGCTGATCATGAGAATTAGGGCGACCTGAACTCATGGTCATCTGACAAGTATCGAATATCTTTCTCACAGGGTGGTTTCATTGTCCTTCACAAAACACCAGTAAAAGAGTTAGCTACTATGAATAGGAATTTCTCAATTAAATGCACCTAAATAAACAAAAAACCCAACGATCACGAATTAAAACACCTAGGTCTGACGGAGTTCTCCCTCGTACGTCATGACAAAACATTAGAACAATCTGCGACATAACACGGGTCATGGACCTGTTTAGCTCTTGGTATGAATTTATAACGTTAATTCAGCTATACATTCTTGATATCGACACCCTCATTGTTTCTCAACCTTGATAAGATCTTGTCAACACGACCTAATAATCTTTGGGTCTTATCTCCAGGTTTGGCCATACAGGCACTGCTGGTATCATCCAACAGGGTCTTTGAAGAGTAAGGTTCATTGATGACAGGTGAACGGCGTTGTGTACCTCCTGGATCATTGTTATCAGTGGATAACATGGTTAATATGGGAGCTTCTAACGCGGAGTTATTTGCTGCGTGTTGAATTGAAGAAGTAGTTTCGCATTGTGGGGTGATTGATGACATATATGAAGAATCTGTGAAATGTCAAAGCTGGCACTGGTTCATTTAATTGCTAATGGTTTCTGCATTGGCGAAGTAACTTCTGATGATTTGACACATTTATATAATTATCCCTGAAATCTTTGTCACAATTTTTGATAATGAACCCAAGCAAAGATAAGATACCTGACTGGTTACCCTTTTTGGAAGAATAACGGCAGTCGTGTGTGGCATTCAGAAAAGATAGCAAACAAAGCATAAGCTTCAAGAAAGTCACGTGATAAAATTGAGGGCTACAAGGACGCTGGTGAGATCTCTGGCTCGCGGGCATAACCTCGCATGGGCCATGCAACTGGGTCTTTTCCGAAAAATCCCTGTTCACAGGGATGAAGTTTCCCAGGGATATAGCAAAATGGGCAAGTTGTACAAACTGCTATTAAACGACTAAGGTCGCTTGCTATTTGAAAGATGCAAATATAAGAAGCAAGGTGCTGTTGTTACTCCAATAGGTACACTGTATTCTAAACACTATGTACTTCAATTGACTAAAAAATAAAGAAAAATAAACCCTAAAAACCAATCTAATTAACCAAAATATAAACCAAAATATAAACCAAAATATACACCAAAATAAGTCGAGATAAAAATCAACTATCCTAAAACCTAATACGTTTTGCATTGACATCCAAGGCACCTTTACCTTGACCACCATTGGTGCTGGTTAAGGATTGTTGGTGCAACTGTTGCATGTGTGTACCAGGAGAAGGAGTGAATAAGTTAACATAATCATTCATGTTGAAACCTGGGGTCATTTTCAAGCTTCTCATTGGAGTAGCTGGACCGCCAGTTAAAGAGTTCTTAACTTGGTTGGAGGAGTTGACGTTTAGAGTGCTATTGGAATTTGATTTGAAGCGGGATGGTGTCGACGGGGTCTTGGAGAATTGCATTGGTGATGGAGAAGTGGCAAGGAACATCAATAAATCAGCACCTTCATCTTGGGATTCTAATCTCTTAGGTGTTGATAGTAAGTTCTGTCTATTTTGTAGAGTGGTATTGGAGTTTACAGTAGTAGTAGGGTGTAAGTTCTGGCCGTTGGTGGCGGATGAAGATGGGTGATATGGCGACGAGGAACTTGGGTTAACTTGGGTTTTATTCGTAGAGATGGTGGAGTAAATATCGTTGCTTATGTTGATCTTTTGTTGTGGTGGAGTCTTAGGAGCAATGAAGGTATCGTTACTGTTGTACATTGGAGAAGAAGGAGGGAACTGATGGATTTGACGCTTTTGTTTGATTGGAGAATTGTCTTCATCATCCTCTTCTTCTTCTTGATTTCTGAGAGACTTGGTTGTAGATGATGTGATGTTGTGTTTGACTGGTGTTGTAGAAGCTGATAAGCGTTGTGGTGGCGTGCCAGATCTTGTAATCGTTATCTTTGCACCTTGACTGTTATTCAACAGGATAGAGTTTATCTCTGTCGTTTTAAATGGAGATGTCAGGGAATCCTTGGACTTCTTCTTTGCCAGCAATTTGTTGATGTTGGCGTTGAATGAGCTTGAGTTCTTGAGTTGTGGTTTGACTGGTGATATTTGCTTGGAAGTGATGGTGGTCTTGGATAACCTTGTCTTCAGCTGCCTGGTGATTTTTGCAAGTTCCACCTTTTTCAAGATATTCTGTGAGATGATATCCTCCTGGGAGTTGGTCGTTGTATTCATTGTGCTGTTGTTGTTGTTGTTGTTGTTGTTGTTTTTGATGATTCTTTATTGAGCAAGGTTCATAGGACCACTAGAGTAGCTTGTTACAACGTTACGAACGTCAAGGCTGTATGGTTTTATAAATCTTGAAAGCAAAGGACCTGTTTAAAATTCTCCTGCTGTTTGAGGCCAACGACACGCACATAAAACAAATTTGCAAGCACCGCGAATCAGAATTTATGTCTGACGCGTCCTATTAGCTTTCCTATTTGGGAAATATGTACGCGTCAGCCGGCGATTTTTTTAGAACAAGGAAGAACCATACATAGAATATACCTCATCTTCAAAGGACGTTTGGATTATTGTTGTTGGCCAAGGTGTCCTAGTTTAATCCCAGATCGGATTGAAGGATGTCATTCATATAATTGAACAGATATACAAGCAGGCTAGCGTTTCAACAAAATAATCAAACGTCTGTCTGCATGCTTTCAACCTGGGCGATGGGACTTCAACTGCGTGTTTTTGATCACTATTTAACACCAATGCAACAATTTGTATTTTTTTTGCCCACTCTGGCATCGGTTTCATTGTCAATTTAACAAAAGCTAGGTCAAATATTGAAAGTAGAGAGATTACTTCAGAGAGCTATCGAGTAGGCATTATTACCAGGGAAGTGAATCTTGGTAGAGCTACTGAGAAAAGGATAGCGTTATCTTTTTTGAGTGGCTACGAGCCACTAGCAACTACAAAAGACTGTAAAGAACCGATAAAGCTCCAGTAAAGCAACCCTTCAACAATTTAACGGAGCAAATTCAAAAGCCAAAGCATCACATCATAGAAAACAGATGATGGTCTTAACAGGCGACTGAGCTCATGAGCCTTTCCCACCCCTTAATGGTATCCTGGCCCAGTGGTTATCATTCGCTCTCTGAGACGTTAGGCGTATGGTTTTTTTTATGGCAATCTCAAAGCCAACGAAAAATAAAAAGATGGAGAGAAAAAAATTAAGCTCGCACTCAGGATTGAACTAAGGACCAATAGATTTGCAATCTACTGCGCTACCACTGCGCCATACGAGCTGCCGTTGCTTTTTTAAAGCATTCTAAGTTTCAAAACTATTCCTCTTCACGATCTTTTCGATTTTAAGTTTATTATGTCAAATACTTGAAGGTCGAGAGCAAAAATTACTGTATCTGATGCACTTTGGTACTGGTATCACAGTTTAGAGCTTATTTTAATCATACGCTTTTAATTAAAAAAAAGACCAAAGATGGCAGGGTCATTCCCAGCCTTAAAATAAAAAAAAATACAGATGGCCAAGCACACACGACATTATCTCAGTGAATTTTCACACTGTGCTTAATGAAATAGTAGGGGATATGGGAATCATAATTATCAGCTTCACTGTCAAGCTTGTCAGAGAAACTTTGTCATCTTAATAGTTGGAAAACTCTACAAAACAAGCCATGCTTTTGGCCGTAGCACCCTTGAAAGTCTATTTGGGTTATCCCCATTCTAATTCAATCAGCGATCTAAAGGATCTTAAAAATGCAATCTAATATATAATCTTGATTCTAGGTGGACTTCTCTTTAACTTTATTCTGGATGACCTTGATCATCTCATTACCCAAAGCATTAGCTTCATTCAACATAGGACCAAAGAAGTTCTGAGTCTGCTCAAACTCCTTCTTGTATAGTTTAAAATCACCAAAGGCGATAACATCACTCCAACCTCTAGCAGCAATGGTGAACTCTAAATCATCAAAACGAAATTCGGTTGCTTTGATAGCATCATCTAAAGCTTTATCTAGAAGACCTGGAGAGCAGAACAAGTATTCAGTGACACCAAGGAAGATTCTAAATAATGGCGTAGAGCAAATCATGTGGTCGTAAGGAACGATACCTAATTGGTACCAACTATCAACGATGGCTAATAAAGATAAATGGGAGTTAGGATTGGCTTTACCAGGTGGTTGTCTTGAAAGGGAGAATTGTTGGAGCAGGGAATCGTCTAATAATAGGTCTTCGTTAGGGTTTAGATGACCAAACACGAACTTTTTAGCTTTCAAAATGCGTTCTCTCAACTCGTCGGCTTTATTCTCAATCATCAAAGTGAACAAATCAGTGGTGGATTGGGCGTATTGCATGACTTGTTTATGAGCAGCTGGATTCGTGATTGCTAAACCAGCATAGACATGCCATTTGTTCGAGTAGATACGTAGGGAAATATTGATTTTGGCATTCTCGATACCACCAATCCATTTCCCAGTTTGCCACGGGTACAATTTAGCCTTTGCCCAAGCAACACCCATACTTAAGAAAGCGGCATGAGTGACAGCTTGTGTATCAGCGGTAATTCTGTCATGCTCTTCTGCGGTGAGGTCAACGATCTTGGATTGTAAACAAGAGATCAATTCTTTGATGAAGTGTAAAGAAGAAGCAGAACCACGATGATTTATCACTACTAAAGGTTGACCAGCAGTGTTGACTTTAGGACCATGAAGTGAATGCAAGGAAATGATTTCGACATCTGGTGGTAAGTATTTCTCAAAAGCGGCAATCTCAGGACTCTTACAAGAAGTCTGACCACCAACAATGGCACCTACCTTGGTAGATGGACCGTATAAGGCGACGATCTTGGAGATGTTCTCTGCTTCAACAGAGTAGATGATGTAGTCAGATAAACGGGAAACATAGTGACCATTCAAGAGGAGCTTGAATTGTTCATCTTTGTACTTTAAGCAGTTGGCTTCGTACAAGTCTTCACGGTCACAACCAACGACTTTCCAACCAGCTTGGGAGAAGCGTCTGGCGTAGAGGAGACCCATGTCACCAAGACCGATGATACCGATGGTTTTAGTCTCTTGGAGTAGCTTTAGAGCGTCTGTAGACATTGCTGTGGTTATTGGATTAGCGATGATTATACGGTGATTAAAGCACTTTTTTACACTGTTAAATTATATTAGGCTTTCTTTCTTTGTGTCTTTGTTCACTGGAGACCTTCAAAGTATATTATGGTTGTTGGTTGGCCATCCACCAACGGCACGCGAGGGCGCGGTTTTCGCGAATGCCACAAACGCGCCGCGCTCATCCTCATCCTCCTCTTCAAACTCAAACTCAAAGTCAGAATTATCAACAGAATAGGACCACAACCTAACCGAAAGATATTCTTGAAATTATCCAAACAATAGCACATCAATTTAAACTTTTCTAGTTAAAGGTTTGTATAGTCCGTAGGTCAATTCAAGAAGGGCTTGATGACCGGCTTCTGGGGAAAGCGACGTTTTCATCTCCAATCCAACTCACATAAATCCGGGTGTGTGTCGAGCACATGGAACCGTCATTAATTCTATGAACCCTCACCATCCTTTGCTTCATAGACGCTTCCAGTCACTTAACGCTTAATGTACAAGATTTAAGAAATTCTTTTTTCGTGATAGCAGGTATGCGGGTGAATACTGATAAAAAGTAGGTGAAAGTGACACATTGATGAAAGTCGCCTAACAACAGGGGGTTCTCTAAAAAGTGGATACTCAAGATTAACTTAACTACAGTGTCCTATAAATAAGTGAATTGGTGATTGTGACTAATATCACAATAGAATCAACAATCCTGGAGAAAGCTAAAAATTCGGGTTATTCCATTAGTCCACCGTGGTGTCCGGATGTCTCTTTTCTTTTTCATGGTTATGTGCCACAATAGCCACGAGCCGCAACAGCCGCCAGCTGGTAAGATGACGTACCGTGCGGGTTGGATTTTCGCGTGAAACACATATGATAAGCGCAACTCAATTCAAGATCATCAATTAACCTTTGTCATTTGCAAAAAAAAAAAGGATTCAGCACAACTACATTATACCCAATAAACTAATATATCAACACTCAAGGGTATACGCATTGAATTTAAAATACATCGTTTGCAATTTCAAATCAATCCGCTTACTTCAACCAACTCCCTTAAACCAACAACAACATCAATCATTAACACCAAGTAACATAGCAAATACCAATCAACTACCAGAACAATGACATCAATAGAGGGGCCATTAGCTTTTGACAAGCATGGGAACTTCCTAGATAAGTACCGCAGAGTGGTCCAATTGAAAGGTGTTAACATCGACGGTGGCTGTAAGTTCCCACAGACGCCATATTTGCCATCGTATGCTCCTTTGAAAGGAGAGGATCCTATCTTTTTTGATGGTGATAATGTCTCCTTTGTTGGCAGACCATGGCCTTTGGAGGATGTGGAGTATCATATCAATAGGCTGAAGAGCATGGGATTCAATACTCTAAGATATATCATCACCTGGGAGGCAATCGAACATGCCGGTCCTGGGAACTACGATTTGGAGTTTATCGATTACACGATTGAAGTCTTGAAAATCATTGATAGAGTCGGTGGTGTTTTCGTCTATTTGGATCCACATCAAGACGTCTGGAGTAGATTCTCTGGTGGTGACGGTGCTCCCATGTGGACTTTGTACGCTGCTGGGTTTGATCCTAGGAACATCCAAGCTACTGAAGGTGCGGTGCTGGAGAACCATTACCCTGAGAGATCAGAAGATTACCATAAGATGATCTGGCCTACAAATTATTTAAGATTAGTCGCAGGGACCATGTTTGTGTTGTTCTTCGCTGGGAAGATTTACGCTCCCAAGGCTATCATTAACGGTGTCAATATTCAGGATTTCTTGCAAGATCATTACATCAAAGCTTTCAATTATCTTTTGAAGAGAATCAAACAGAAGGCACCAGAGGTTCTAAACAGAACTGTACTAGGTATTGAAACTTTGAATGAACCAAACGCTGGTTATTTAGGGTACCCAGATATCACCAAACATCCAGACACACAAGAGTTGAGATTAGGGACCTGCCCAACATTATTAGACTCTTTGAAATTGGGTGTTGGTGTTAAAAGTACCGTCGATGAATACAGAATCTCCATTACGGGTCCAAGGAAAATCGGTACCGCCGTTATTGATCCACGTGGCAAATCAGTTTGGATTAGCACTGATGAATATGATAAAAAGTATGGGTTTAAGAGAGACGATCAATGGATATTAGGTGAATGTCTTTGGGCTCAGCATGGCGTATGGGATTCTAACTCTTTACAGCCAATTAAGTCCGACTATTTCGCTGTGAATCAGATTAATGGTGATCCTGTTGATGAAAAGTACTACATTAACACTTTCTTCATTGACCATTACAGAAAGTTCAAAGCTGACATGAGAGAAGCATTACCGGATACCATTATGTTTCTACAACCACCACCTTTAGAATTACCACCAGACTTGAAAAGGTCTGAGCTCATAGACTCCAGGACTATCTTCTGTCCACATTACTACGATGGATTTTCGTTGCTTTTCAAAACTTGGAACCGTATCTATAACGTCAACACCTTGGGCATCATGAGACACCGTTACATTAATCCGGTGTTCAGTGTGATCCTCGGTGAGGGTAACATCAGAAGATCTATCAGAAATCAACTCGCTGAGATGAAGCAAGAATGTAAAGACCACGTTGGTGAAGATATCCCCGTGTTATTCTCTGAAATCGGTATGCCATTCGATATGGATGACAAGAAAGCTTACAAAGATGGCGATTTCTCTTCTCAGACTTCAGCTTTGGATGCATTAGCTTATGCCTTGGAAGGTTCAAATCTGTCACATACCTGGTGGTGTTACACTGCTGATAACTCGCATGAACATGGCGATGGGTTTAATAGAGAGGATTTCTCCTTCTGGTCAAGAGATGATGATGATAATTTTTTAACCTCTGATGGAAAAGAATTGAAGCAGTTCGATACTCGTACATTGCATAAGCCAGAATACACTACTAGCACATTCGAAGTTGACAGTTCACCAGGCTCTTCATCATCGAATGACAACTCCATCGCTTTCAATTCATACCCCCAAGCTACAAGAATTGCAGACTACTGCAAAAGAGGTGACTTCAGAGCCAGAACCTCACAAGCCAACGAATTCGAAGACAAAGATGACCCATCGGAACCAGCTTTGATCCATAAAGATACATATGATGGTTTAAGAGCCACTGATGCAATCGTTAGACCTTATTGTCTTGCGATAAACGGGTACTTCAACACTGCTGAGTACGATTTAACTTCAAATCAATACATTTTAAAAATCAACGGCAATTATGATAAACCACATCTATCAACGAAGATCTATTTGCCTGAATGGCATTACGAACAGGATCATACATTGATTGAGATCACCTCCGGTTATTTCAAGATCCATCCACATACGGAGACTTTGGAATGGTTCCATGAAGGTGGTGAACAGACTTTAATTCTTAAGGATTTGAAAAGTCATGGTAATGGCTCTCGTGGGAAAAGCCACCCTTTGCTTTCTTATCTTCTTCCTTGCTGCTTTTGATTGATTGGTTGATTGTTCTGGCTGGTTCCATTAGAGATCTTACGCTAATTGGTATTTTTTATCCGTTCTTTATATATACAATCCATTTATCAATGAATTAATTAACCCTCATATTATAAGAAAATCCCTTAATCTGTTGCTATCTTTCACAATGAGCGCTATTGGCGGAACCAGCTGGTCTCCTTCGTTGTAAACTTTTACCTGAATATGATTATGTAATCTGGGCAAACCCGAACCACAAAACAAAAAAAGCTTTATAAATCTTAATAAAACAATTTCAAAGCTATCTTGACCAGTGTGGGTGCTCATTGAAATACCAAGATTACTTCTATTTGACCTTAAGCGTAAAATGGATGATTTCGAAGATAATTAAATTTTGATTTTTATAGATGAGCTTTTCAAGTCAAAAATAGTCCTTGTATTTTTAGACCCAGTTTTCTTGAGTGTTGATCTCAAGCAATAAGTGTCATATTCTTCTTACAGGAACTTCATTAAATTCTAGGGTAATACCGCTTTATATAGATGTAGTTACTAGATAGCTGAATATCTATAGATATATATTGTATAAGAAGGCCATCTTTTGGCATTTTATTTGTTTTTTGGGACCTTTATTTTCTTTAATGTAATTACACATTGCAAAATTTCATTGTGAAGTAAGTTAGTAATAGTTCAGATATGATAGTTGAATGCTGATCGATATTTGCTTAGATTTTCACGTGGTAAATCAAAAGGTGGGACTACAATGATTCAACAACAGGGTGAAAAAACAAAATACTTCTATTCATCAGCAGCAGCGTTGAAAATCCTTGCCCAGATCTACTCTGGATTGGCGGTCAGCCATCCCACATGCTTGATGAAAGTGTCACAGTAAGGCTTTTTGTCGAAATCATCAAAGAACTTCAGATCCGAGGAAACACCCGGCAGCAACACGAAATTCTCACCTTCTTCGTATTCCTTGCACATCAGGGAAGTGAGAATCCTGAACATACTTAATTCAAAATCATACCCAAAGGTCTTAGTGATACCAGTGTATAACCTGTGGTTTGTTTTATTCCCATCCTTATAATAGAAAAACTCAGCGTTATCGACCAATAGCTGCGGAGTGTACTTCGGGTAGGACATATGCATGAATTTGATTCGTGGTTCTGTCAAACCGACAGGATTGTTCTTACCTAAAAATCGATAACCTTTTAACCAATTCTGGTAATCCTGTTCTGGGTCCACTTGAGCTAATGCTTTGTCCTTGAATTCCTGATCGTATTGGTGGAAATAACCCTTAAACTGTAGCATTGTTTGTACTTGGTAACAGGACTCCTTCATGACAAAGGCAGCTGCAGTGAATGTCTCTTTGTCACCTTCACCAGCAGAGCCTTGTGTTAAAATGGTGTAATACAGATGTGGACCGTAAATGTTGTAGTACAGAGATAATAGTAGCGACTTTCTGTTACGTTTCTTGGAAACCAACAGCATACCTGATTCAGAAGTTGGTGTTGGTATGGTACCTTTCAAATCATGGTAGTTAATGTCAGTGTCGTAATCACCGTCAAATTGTTCATCGAATTTGTGACCCCTGACAATCTCATTCTCAACTTGTAAACCAGCAATTTCGTAGAACTTTGGAGTGGTGGTCCTGACCCATGGATCAGGCCAGACAACAAGACCATTATCCTTGAACACGGATGATTCAAAGAGGTAGCTTGGGTCGTCAACGGGAGCATTATCAGCGTCCAGAAACAAGATATTCTCAAAACGGGAAACCAGCAACGCCAACGCTTTGTACTGGAAGCCATTCACCTTTGCTTCGAACCTATCTTCTAACATCCCCATTTCAGACGGCAGGTAAGTGCAGCGTGCGTTGTATCTCCCCAGGATCTTCGGTGAACATAGTTCTGGCTCATACTCTTCAGGTGTGGCAATGAATACCTCGATGGGTAAGGTGCACCCAGTCTGCCGTAGCTTTTCGATGCTAACCAAAGACAACCATGAGAACTTCACCCCACCAACAAAGACAATACCGTTGGATTGTGGTTCCAGAATGTCGCTACCAAACCATTTATGGTCATCGTTCTTGATATCTTTGACAAAACCCTCGTGAGCTCGTTTCAGCTTCTGTAGGGACTCGTCGTCTATGATCACCAAATCATCCAGATATTCCTTGGAAAATATGAAATCATTGTCAATGGCAAACTTCTGCTTGGCTGCCTGACCATGGTAGTACTTCTCAAGAGTATGAGATAGGTTGGGATTGTGCTTGTTGACCAGATTGATGGCCCAATCGTACCCAGATTGATCACCGCTGTTGGAGTTGTATAACTGGTCAGTTTCTTCAGAGAGCTGCGAGTTATTGATGCTGGTACTGGTGCTGCTAGTAACACTGGTGCTGGTACTGGTGCTGCTAATAACACTGGTGCCGGTACTGGTGCTGCTAATAACACTGGTGCTGGTACTGGTGCTGGTACTGGTGCTGTGGAGGTTCAGGAAGAGATTTGGTGGGGAATTAACAGCTTCATGAACGTTTTTATCGTATCTTAGATAGTCCACTGTTGGTTCGTCAAAATGAAGTGGTGATGCTGAGGAAGGGAGAGCCCTCAAAACGACACAGGTTACAATCACCAGGGATAGAGCGAATGCGACAGAACGGCGGACTCTGGTATTGGTGATTATGCCATATATGCGTTGTGAAGCATTCCTATATAAAGACATATAGTCTGGTTGTGGTAAATGCTTGTCAATTTGGAAATAACAGCAGAACTATAATCGAAAAGCACAATAGAACATTAAACCAACAAGACAGCTAAAAGAAAAGAGGATGACACTTGTATATGTATAACACAATCCGAGAGGGACTTATGCTTCTTCAAAAATGTAGAAAGCCACACAGGAGCGTGTTAAACGCGGAAAGGACACAGGCCAGTCAGTCTACTTACTAAATTCAGCCTGCTGTCTCTCTCTAACCCTTGTTTTCATACTTAAGTTGCTGCTACTAGCCAAAATGAGTACGGGAGTATAGCAACTGCAACCCCAACCAACAGGGGTTCCGGGACTCAAGTCACGGACGTACACAGCTGCACACGCCAATATATGACAGAAAGTTGGCACTGTTTGTAAATTAGTGCTACGTTCCGGGGTAAGGAAAACAGACTTGCGGCGCAGCTCCCCGGATTGCATGGCATCCCCCCTTTAACCCCCTCTAACCCTATAACCGACTTCCATTTTTTACTTTACCTCAATTTCGATAATATGTTGTTGGGCCTACCTTTATTCGTCCGATGTAAATCTTTCTAGGCGGCGAACTAGCAGGCTGTTCTAAATACTAGCTAGTCATGAAAAGTTCGTTATATATAAGATTACTACACTCTGAACACTAATCTCAGCCTACTTCAAATCCTCTTCAATTCCTCTCAAAATAGAAAGCAGGTGATTCTTACTCTTCTCATTATCAATCAGACCCTGCAACTTTCTCTTCTGACTCTCCAATTTATCAGAAATAGGCAACTTCCCACCAGCTTGCTCAGCGACTTTACTCGAATTGATCAACATCTCAAACAACGGACCCCAAAGCTCAGCCTTCATGTATCTTTTGAGATGAGATTTAATAGCGTAAAACCCAGTTCCAACATCTTTCACAGTTTGGATAAACGATCCGAAAAGCATCGTGTGGATAATACTGGCGAGACCGTAATAATCAGCTTGATAGGTCCAAGTCTTACCTTCTCTCATCTCAGGGCAATCTTGCTCATCCATACCCCAGTTAGCTTTGAACTGGACATGGGAAGGATATAATTGCATATCAATGGATCTGCCAAAATCAATCAATTTGATGCCACGGTTTTGTAAGTCCAGATCAAATATATCTTCCTTGTCGTTTAATCTTAGCATGCAGTTGTCTGGTTTCAAGTCACCGTGAATGATACCGATTGAGTGAAGCGTTTGAATAAGGTTTAGAAGTTGCACAGTTATAAAAATAATAAGCGTCTCATCAACTTGCTGACCTCTGGAACGGTATAAGTTGACGATGTCTAATAAAGTACCTTTCTTGATGTAATCAAGGATTAAATAACTTTCATCTTGGTACAAGTGAATCTCTTGTGCTGTTATGATCGATGATGAGATCTGTTGTTTCTCCTTCTCATTGTGGTATGTCTTCTGAGAGAGCCTTTCGTCAACTTGCTTCAAAATGTAGAACTCCCAAGCACTAGCAGGTTTCTGGGCCTTGATAGCTCTCAATTTCCCATCCATACTCTCTGATAAGTACACTGAAGCATAGCCACCCTCACCTAAAAACGATCTCAGATTGTATGTTGTTTGATTGGAGTCGAAGTTGACGAAAACTTGTCTTGGTTGCTTCAAAGTGACATTTTTCTTCAAAGTGGCACACATGTTCATTTTGGCATCTTGGGCTTTGAAAAAGCCTTCATACGATGATAAAGATGGAATGATGTCTTGCAATAGTAGATTTTTTAAATTCTCATCTCCTGGGTTGATGACACATTCAACTTCTGAGACTTGTAAATTGTCATCTTCATTTAATTTCTCATCTTCCTTGTTGCTTTTTATTGTGACATTTTCAGTGAAATCATTCAGGTTCAACAGTGTTCTGTTCATGGTATGGTTTGTGAATTGTTCAGTGTAATCATACATCAATTCATAGTCTTCTGCATCGTCTTTCTTTGAATTCACATCCAAGTTTTGATTGAACATGGAGTAAATTTCATCAGTAGCAGCTTTGGTAAAGAAAGTACTTGTCGGTGATGCACTTTTCTTTAGATCAACGATTGGTATCTGTAAAGGCTTATCTGGCGTTTTGTTGTTATTGTTGTTGATTAAGGTATCGGATATGATGGAAGTGGTGATATTCTTTCTGGGCGTTAATGGACTTATTTGTTTTAGTGGCTGTTTGATATGATCTTGGTGATTGGTTTCATTTAAAATATTAAGTGGTAATGGAGTTGCTGGTGGTCTGATGTTTTCTTGAATTGGTGAATTCTTTGCAGTTTCAGGTGTCTGATCCAGCATTTCCATCGATAGTTTAAGTGGTTCTTTCTTCACAGGCGTTTGTAATGGATTGCCATATGGGAATTCTTCTTTGGAGCTGGGCTTTAAACTGCATTGTCTCATCATAAAATAGACTTCTTCCAAGTCATAGAGTTCACCATCATGAATTAACAAGTCAATATTCAAATCCAGTCTTTCATTCTTCTCTTGGTTGAATGTGAAAACATGTTTGACTCGGTGTGCACTAACAACAGGGTCATCGTCTTTGAAAACGGTCAATCTGTTTACCTTCTTCATGTTGAAACCTTCCTGCTTCAATGTCTCACCATTCCAAGGTTTAGACTCCATTCTATTTTCTTTATTTCTGCATTGATTGGTCTCCAAGCTATCCCATCCATCTTTCTTGAATGGCGCTTCTGAAGTCTTTTCAGTGTCATCGTTGAAAACTTCCAATTTCCTCTTCAGGCTTCTCTCATTGTTCTCCATTAAAAATAGCGTACTGCTTCCACTTTTCAATTGTAAAGCTGATCTTGCAGGAAAGATAGGTGATTTGGGTTCTTCAGTAAAAAGAACCTCTTGTTGCTGTTGTTTCTGTCTATATCGTTGGATGAATTCAGAATATCTCCTTTGGAGTCTTGCAACAGGACGAGCCATCTGCTTCACACCTTCTTGGAAAACATCATCGGCTTGAGAGTATCTCCCATTAGTTTCAAGGAAATTGGCGAAGTCTTCGTAGTATAGTGCCAGCTTTTGACCAATCTCTTTCCTGTAGAGGTATGTGAAGATATCCCTTAGGTTTTCAGAACATTTGGCATACTGAAGCCATACTCTTAGATATCTTGGATCATTCTTGTAGTATGGTATATCGATGAATTGGGAAGTACACCTCTCAAGTAACTCCATAAGCCCACTCTCCACCGTAGCACCAGAAGGATAGTTTTCATTAATCCATTTCAAATAATCTAGGAACGGTTGTAAAGGGTCATCCAATTCATCTATCTCTTTCAAGGCTTCTTCGTAGTTTCGTCTTTCTTCAGTTCTTTTCAGTTTGAGTTCATCACTGGGCGTCGTGAGCAGTTCCTTCAACGCCGTGGCGGATCTGCCTTCTCTCAGCTGCTGGATGTTCTCCTTTTCCGCTTCTATCAGGTCAAAACCAATGGCGTCTTTGTAAACCTTCATCTGAGCCTATGGGTACGATTTCAGATTGAGGTGATGGTTGAAGGAGTGATTGGACTGAGCGATTGGTATCTTTGCAGTGAATTCAAATCCTTTTTAACTTATTGAAGGCTAAGGTTTAACCTTTGTTTATTTTTTTGATGATGCCGCCGCTGCGCGATCTCCAATTAATTCTTTGTTTACAAAACAAACCAAGCTGGCATGCATGTTGAGATTACCCGGACTTGCTGTTTTGCGCGTGAACTTTATTCACGAGACCTCGCTATTAAACTACCTATTTGGGATACTTTGGCATTCCTAAATAGGCAGATAAGTAAACCAGGTAAGAAGTAGCAAAACCTTTGGTTTTAAAAACAACCAAAACAATCAATAATGCATTATCCACTAAAGAAAAATATCTATAGGAGTACATAGATAGGAGATTTAAACTTCAAAGCTTGTAGGTCCCAAGCATTTATGGCTGTTTGATTGCTGGATTTCTCGCAATACGCGATGAAAGAGATCATTTGACAATGCCCCCCCCCCACCCCCTTTTTTCATAAATTCCCTAATTTTCAGCTTTTGACCCTTGCACGTTAAATGGTGACAGAGCCGTCAAAAGATTGAAGGTTTTTCAACGTTCTTGTGCTGATGTCATCAGCACTAACATTATTACATAAGAATTTGTTTGTGTCGTCAAAACAGGCAATCAATAACCCAAACGGGAATCGACTGCAAGAACACCTTGCACCGAATCCGTTGCTCCTTCTAACGCTCTTCTCCTGCCTAGAAGGGCAGTGATCCTGTAGACGGACGCCAAACAGGAGGATCTTGCATACCCAGTGACACAAAAAACCTTCAAAAAGTGACCACGTTTCCCACCAGAAAGGCTCTTTTAGTGTTGTAGCTTCTCTTTCTGGATATATCATTCTTGTACGAAAATTGGCTATTTTCAGACCTGATATTAGCATCTAACACCTACCACCTTTTGGTACCTACCCCGTGCCAGCCAGCAGCCCTAGAGTTTTGCGCACTCAGCGTCTGACCATTGAGGTAAGCACTCCCATCCCCACTATATCCTTTGAAGTCGGTCAAGATGGGAGGGCTGAGGGCTGTACATAAACATTAAAGATCCACATACGCCACTTGTGCTAACTTAATGATTATTAGATATTCCACCAACACTATTGCACAACAATTCAGATTGCAAATATATAAAGTGTAAAATTGATAGTATACAGATGAATTAAATACAATTTAAGCTGACTTAGTAGATTTGGTTTCGTTTTTTTCATCAGTTTCCAATTTCTTCTTTTCTTCATCGTCTTCCTTCCTCTTCTTCAAAGCAGCTTCGGCTTCTTCTTGCTCTTTCTTTTCCAATTTCTTGTTCTCAATTTTGTTTTCAATTAAATCATGGAATGCAACAATGGATCTCACCAAACTACTGATGTAAGTGATCATTAATTCATCGTTGGTCTTTATGGTGAAAGCAGCGGATAATGGGTTAGCGGAGCCAGCAACGTTAGAGACATCGTCTAGTTGTTCCTCATTGGATGGCGTTAGGTTAGGCAACAAGTTGAAGACGTCTTGCAACTTACCTAAGATGGTGTTGTTAACTGGCAATTCCCTTTGAGAGACTTTAGTCAAATAATTGATGATGTCGGTTAATCTAGCACTCAACCCTTGTAAGGATTTCAATTGGTTTGTGATCTTGATGGACAGAGAGCCGGCGGCTTGATCTCTGATATCTCTTAATAGGTGTTCAACACCGATTTCTTCGGCTTCTTCAGCTTCGATCAAAGATGGAATATGATTGAAGGTCTTCTCAGTGCTCGTGCCGTCTTCTTTGACTTCTTCGATGGCGATATAGGCGTCAGTTGGGATACCGATGTTATCTTGCTGGTTGACGTCCACAATAAGTAAAGTTGGGTTAGGAGTGTATTTCTTGAACAAGTCGTTAATTTTCAAATCTGAAGATCTTAATTTAGGGCCAGAGTGATACCAACCGATCAATTTCTCTCTGGCGTTAATCTTCTTGAACATTTCATTCATGGACTCGATGTAATTATGATCCAAGAACCAGACATCTGAGTTCTTTTCATCTTCTTCGAATGGGATGGCAAAGGAGTTGGAGATACGGATCAAATTGCTGGAGCTGTCACCCAATATCACACCAACGACTCTTTTTTTGGTGTCTTTGGCAATACGGTTGTAGTGGTCGACGACGGAAAGAAGAACCAACGGGGCAACAGAAACTTGTTTTTGTACTAGGGATTCGTCGACAAGAGGCATGCTGGGTCTTATTAGGGTGTGATGTTGATGAATTGGCCTGTTAGTGGGATTCTAAAGGGTTGAATCAGTTAGTTACTTTAATTGTTGTTGTATTTGTTTTTGCCACCCAGCCAGCGCCTTTCGCTCCACCATCGAAATTTCCAAAATCTGGGAAATCTGGAAAACGCTCGCGAACACGTTCTGTGGAAATCCAACAGATCCGCGAATTAATCGCCAGAGAAAAATCGAACCAACAAACAAATCATAAGGCCTAACTAAATCTTGATATATTCCACGACAAAGAAAGGTCCTTAGAGATTAATCTTCTGTTTCTTGTCCAACCCACACAACGCCAAATCACAGCATGTACAGTGGGATCAGACTCAACAGTAGTCCCCTTGTGGTCAGCTACGCGAACACGCTGTGCAAACCGTCCACGATAAGGCTTCTGTGCTTCCTTCCAACAAATCATAAGCTCAGTTATCAAAGAAAGTTATACTCCACACAACCATCCTCTTCCACTTCATCTACTCAGAAAATTTCACATGATTCATTAGATTCCGCACCAATAGAATTTCTTTCCAACTTAACCAAACCTAAATTCATCAGCTCTGCCGGTGAACCATCATCAAAACTAGCAAAGGCTTTATCCTGTACCGATGACGTCTCCACCAACTCCACTGTCACAACACCAATCAAATCGACCGAAGAGCTCAAATTACAAACAGAGCATATTCCTTTCAAAGTAAAAGCCAAGTCGTCCACGGGAACTTGTGAACCAGCCAAGGCGTTTGACTTGGAACCCTACATCAAATTAACCAAACCCCGTCTAACAGCCTTAGTTGTTCTATCAGCTATTTGTTCATATGCCCTTACACCATACAACGCGACATTACCACAACTTATCTTCTTAACTTTAGGTACTGGCTTATGCTCGTCTTCAGCTAACGCTATCAATCAAGGCCGTGAACCAGAGTTTGACAAGCTGATGGTTCGTACTGTTTCCAGACCTATCGTTAGAGGTTTATTAACATCTGAGCAAGCCTACAAATTCGCCGCTTTGACAGGTGTTCTTGGTGTTGGTTTATTATACGCCGGTGTCAACTCCACCGTTGCATTGTTAGGTGGTGCCAATATTATTCTTTACGGCTGGGCTTACACTTCTTTGAAGCGTCGTCATATCATTAACACGTGGGTTGGTGCCATCGTTGGTGCGATTCCACCATTAATGGGCTGGGCGGCCTCTTCTCCATTAACTCATCCTGGAGCTTGGTGTCTTGCTGCTTTGCTCTACGCCTGGCAATTTCCTCATTTCAATGCTTTATCACATGGGATTAAAAACGAATACCGTAATGCCGGGTATGTGATGATGGCTTGGACTAATCCAAGATTAAACGCTCGTGTTGGGTTGAGATACGCGTTATTGATGTTCCCTATTTGTTTCGCTTTGACATATTTTGGGGTCACTGATGCTTATTTCCAAATTGATTCTGCTTTGTTGAACGGTTGGATGGCCTACTGGGCTTACAAATTCTGGGACCAACAAAACATCAACTATAAGAACGGAGCCATTGCTACTGCTGAAGGGATGAAGTTGGCTAATATCTATGCTAAGAAGGCTTTCTGGGGCTCTGTTTGGCATTTGCCTGGTGTTTTGGTTTTAGCTATGTTGCATAAGAAGGGGAGATGGGATTGGTTGTTCGGGACGAGTAGCGATGGAATCGCCTTGAGGGCTTAACCTTTGTAAATACCTGCCTTCTCAAGATGACTGTGAACTAGTTTTTTTTGTGATATGAATAAATAAATAAACAAATAAATAAGTTTCCTCATTTTTAATACATTGAATATCAATTAAACTCTATGAACAATATAAAAATAATCACTGTACCAGTGTATTTACAAACCAATATAATTTGATTAGAATTTTAACGTTTCCACCAAGAACTAACTTCTTGTCTCTTCTCCTTGACATCCTCAGGAATTTCCTTATCACTAACCATAGACTTCTCCTTTGTGGCGACCAAATCTCTCGCCCTTTGTGTGAACTCCAACTCTCTACGTCTCTTACTCCTACATTGTTCCCAACTGACAGTGCTCCCTAAGAGCAAACCTGCGATAGACCAATTTGTAGCTCTAGTGACGGACTTCTGCGTGAGGAAAATCACAGACCCAAGGACGAACATAGCAGAGAGACCAGTTAAGCCGGCCTCACGGAAACATGCAATGGACGTTAGGTTGGCAAAGGTGAATGACGAGAGGCCGATTTTCTCCACGGCTTGTTTGATTGGTGGGGAAGCTTGTGGATTATTAGGACCATTGTTGAACCGTGGCTCTGTTTCTTCTAATAGTAAATGTGGTTTATCATTAGCAGGTGAAGATTCTTTGATTAATGGCTGTTGTTGGCGTGGTTCCAGCGTTGGTTCCACTTTGGAGATACGCTCTGAAGATCTTCTTGGTTGTGGAGCGGCAGTCTCTTCACTGCCAGTGCTTGAGCTGAATGGCCAAACCATGCTTTTGTATTTTATAAATGATGTTGTGAAGATGCTACGTTCAGTTGTTGAATTTATGATTTTGATGCTGTTGGCGTCTAAAATTTGAAGCTTGCCAGATCTTCGAAAACTGCAGGCGAGCGGCAGAAAAATGGTGCGAGAAATTTCAGACAAAATTTGCCCTACTATGTGATCATGTGATCTTTCTTTTTAGATAAAAATATTAGTCATGGCTTATGTCAGAATTCTCTGGATAACTTGTTGATCTGGCAGTATCCATCGACGCAGCTAGCTAGTGAAAATCCAATTAGTAAACAGATACACACAACAAGGGCGCCTCCAGTATCAACTCCATCCATCCAGCAACAACAACAACAACCAACCAACCCACATTTATACATTCACATCACACATTAATTTTATTGAGTTATAATGGGTAACATTTTCAGTGGGATATTTGGTAAACTTTGGGGTGTTTCCAAGGAGATCAGAATCCTTATCTTGGGGTTAGATGGTGCTGGTAAGACTACCATCCTTTACAGATTACAGGTATGTTGGATTCTACTGTTATTATTAATTAAGATGAGGAAGCAGATACTAACATAATGTAATGATAGATTGGTGAAGTCATCAACACAAAGCCAAGTAAGTACATACAAACAAATAGGCAAACAGACAAACATAACATGGAACAGGCATACTAACATAACTCCCACAGCAATCGGTTTCAACGTCGAAACATTAAGCTACAAGAACCTCAAACTCAACGTGTGGGATCTTGGTGGTCAGACCTCTATCCGTCCATACTGGCGTTGTTATTACGCCAACACCGCTGCTGTGATCTTTGTCGTTGACTCCACAGATCGTGATAGAATTGACGTCGCTTCCAAGGAATTACACCTCATGTTATCAGAAGAAGAATTGTCAGACTCCGCGTTATTGGTGTTCGCTAATAAACAGGATCAAGCGGGAGCTTTGAGTGCTGCTGAGGTCAGTAAGGCGTTGAACTTGGCGGAATTGAAAGATCGTAGTTGGAGTATCGTTGCATCTTCTGCTATCAAAGGTGAGGGTTTGACGGAGGGCTTGGATTGGTTGATTGATGTCATTAAAGAAGAACAAATGTAAGAGAAGTCGGTTTATCAATAAAATAAAATAAATTAAAATATCAATACAATACACGCATGAAAAATTGTTATTCGACTCAGCTTTGATGGTAGTAATTGTTTAATTGTGGATGAAAAACGGCTCTGCCAATTTTCCATGGCAAGCGGCGGGATGCGGATCAGATGTGGTAAAGGGAACAGAAACAGGAACAGCAAAGTTCCAGATTTCACTTAGGCTAAAATCTCAAACAAATAAACAGCCAATCAGTCCAACCACTCAATTGACCATCATATCCTTCTTAATTTACTAATAACAACGAAATAGATAAGCAAATAAGCCATGATATTGATTCAGAGGCTCTCAATACGGTCACCGCTAAGCAAGACAACACGCTTACTCCGCCGTTCATTCACTTCCACCTCATCTTTCAAGCAACAATATAAGCCTCACTTCTCACAATCCAAACTGCTCTTAGCTGGTGGCCTCACATTATCATCGCTTTCAGCATTAGTTTACCACCAAGCAACAACCAGCAGAAATGCCATTAACAACGACACGCTGGTCCCTGACACAACACAGCATGGAGGCGGGGACACCTACGAATCCGCGCTATTCCAAGCCTCACAAAGAGAATTAGCTGATGATAAAGCTCAAGCTCGTCAATATCGTCTCAATTCTCGTCTTGGATGGCTCTATAGATTGAAGGATATCTGGACCGATTACATATGGGACCCAACGCTAACGATATTCCGATTCTTGGAGTTATCGTTACTATTTACACCAGCTTTGATCACATACCTGCCATTATCCTTAATTTCTACTTCTTCACGATCTTGGGGTAACAGAGTATGGTTAAGGATCTTGAGATGGACTTTGGAGTCTGCAGGGGCCAGTTTCATCAAGTTGGGGCAATGGGCTGCTTCAAGAACGGATTTGTTCTCAGCGGAGTTATGCGATGAGCTATCACAATTGCATTCCAATGCCAAAGCTCATAGTTTGCATTATACCAAGAGAATCTTGTGTGAGTCTTTTGACGGATTGAAATTTGAAGAGATTTTCGACGTGTTCCAGGATGAGCCAATCGGTGTCGGCGCCATTGCACAGGTTTACTGTGCCAAGCTATCAAAGCGTATCATTGATCAGATAGATCAGGTGAACGACCAAATCAAGCACACAAAGAGAAAGAAATTGCAATGGTTTTTAAGTAAAATCCAAAATGATGATGATGGGAAACAACAACAGCAACAGCCTGATGTGGAGCAAACTGTCGCGATTAAGGTGATGCATCCGAATGTGATCCCACAGATTCGCAGAGACTTACAAATTATGACGTTCTTCGCTAAGGCTATTGATTGCCTACCAACAATGGAATGGGTAGCTCTACCTGACGAGGTGAGGAATTTTGGCATTTTGATGAATTTGCAATTGGACTTGAGAATCGAAGCGTTGAATTTGCAAAAGTTCCAAAAGGATCATGATGATAACTTTTTTGTGAGTTTCCCCACTCCGTATTTGAAATTCTCTAATCGATTCATCTTGGTGGAAGAATTCGTCAATGGTGTGTCAATGTCCAAGATGTTGAGCTTAAAGAACGAAAAGCTACTACCTAGCGAGATCTCCAAACAGTTGAGCGACACAGTGATGGATTCGTTCTTGAAGATGCTCATAATGAACAACTTTATCCACTCGGATTTGCACCCGGGTAACATCATTGTTCGCTTTATCAAAACCAACGATTTGCAAACAGAGATAATCTCCACACCTCATCAAACTGCTCACATTTCTCATTTGCTGAACTCCTGCCATTCAAACGAGCAATTATCCAAGGCTTTAACCAAATTACAAACAGAAGGTTATCACCCTGAAGTCTGCTACATTGACGCAGGGCTCGTCACTGAGTTGAACACTAAAAATAGAGTCAACTTCATCTCCCTTTTCAACGCCTTGGCTCAGTTTGACGGTTACAGAGCTGGTGAGCTAATGATTGCAAGATCCAAAACACCAGAGACGGCCATTGATCCTGAGTTATTCGCTTTTAAAGTCGACCGATTGGTGTCAAAGATCAAAGAAAGGACATTCACATTAGGCACAGTGTCCATCGGTGACTTATTGGAGAAGATGCTAATGATGGTGAGATCACACCATGTGAAAATGGAAGGTGATTTCGTCAGTGTAATCGTTGCCATTTTGTTACTAGAAGGCTTAGGAAGACAACTTGATCCTGACTTGGATTTATTTGCAAGGTTTGTATTCTTTTCTTTACTTAACGGTATTCCAGAATCTTAAGACTACTTTACTAACTTCTGATTTTGTTACAGTTCGTTGCCTATTTTGAGACAAGTGGGGTTGCAAGATAACGGGTTGGGTAAATTGATCGATAATGGGGATAAGTTGACTATGCTGAAAGTGTGGTTGGCTTTGGAGGTCAGACAGTTTATCTCTGTTGGTGTCCAGGATATTTATAGGATTGTCAAGAGCGACCAGTTGTGCCCGAACTATTGATCAATTGAAAGAAGGTTATATAGAAGTTATGATTTTAGTTTTATATATTGCGATAGATGATATGTCGTAGTTTGGAATTGTCCTACCAGAAGGGCTGTTACACAAAGCTAAAAGGAGTTGTCCATGTAGGGAAATCGGTGCTTTCTATTCCATGTTGAGAAGTTTATTTTAAATCATTGCCGATTTCCACAGCGCTTAACGACATGCCTATTGGATTCCAATTCATGCCATCGTTATTATCACTCAAATCATTTCGCTAGATTTCAAACAACTGAAAGACAATATTCCAAAAATGTGCAAAGATTTCATGATAATTATTACTATATACAGAACGACCCAGTCAACCTTATAAATAAAACAAGTAAGCAAAAAGAAGTAAAAACACGACGACAACAAAAATAACCCTGATTAAACAACATCATTAATCAGACAATCATATTATTCCTGCTTTAGTTCTTCTTCGGCCTTGGATTCACTAGGATCGTTGTTCTTTCTATGGGATTCTAAGTTCAAGTATAAGTATTGGGAGGTAGCGGATAAGGTTTGCACTAAACCGACACCAGATAAGACTGTCAAGAGACCAGCTAATTCGGATTGTAATTGAGACTTGGTCTTTAAGTCCTTGAACTGGTTAACCTTTTCCAAATCAAATAAGCTCTTTTCGATTCTAGCACCAGTGAGGAATAATTTTTCATTGGTGGATTTGTTCAAGAACTTGATGATCTTGGCGACTACACTTGGATCGGTCTCCTTTATGGTGATGATACCAGTAGGACCAGCTAACAAAGGTTTAAATGGATGTCTGTTGGATCTGGTTTTCTTTTGGGCGTCCACGCTAGCTGGATTGGCTTCGTTTTCAGCTCTGAAATAGACGTTCAATAAGTTGTTTCTGACGATGGTTAATTCACCACCTAATTCTCTAATTTGGTTTCTGTAAGAGGTACTTTCATTCTTCAACAAGTTATTGTGATGAACGAATAATATGATCTCCGAGTCTTTCAGTAAATGTTGGTATCTGTTGATCAAGTAAGTCTTTCTTGATTCAGGGTGCTTGACGTATTCGACTGGAGCTGGAGAAGAGCCAGCAACGGAGGCAGTGGCCTTGACAGCAGTGGAATATAGCCTTATTGGGTTGATAGAGGCAACGGTGGCTGGTATTCTGAACATAGTGTAGTGGTAAGATTGCCGAGCTTAACAAGGATCTGTTATGCCTGTCGATATATCTTTGTTCATATGCTCTGCTCATTGGACAATTTTTCAGGCCGTTTTTGGCTGAGTTTTCTGAAAATTTGAAAACGCTGGAGATCTCGCGAATTTTTCCCAAAGCAGGGTGTTTCGCGGGAGGGATTTTGATAGCGGATTTTACATGTGGGCTGCAGCTGGTGCGCGCTAGGGAAATAAACAAACAAACCGCTAAACAAATAAACGGAGAGAGCTACATATTTGCTCGCTGATCATCCTTTTCAACAAACAAGAGATCCCCAATCATCATTCATCAACCTCCAAGGTCACATATCAATTAAAAGGCAATGTCTAAGGATTACTCACCTACCTCCAAATTTCCAAAGGACTCTCATCTCACTGAGTTTTATCCATACCTCAACGGTTCCATGCAAACGACGCCTCCACCACAGGCGCCTACAAGAAGGGATTCCTTCAGCACTTCCAACTCAACATACACCTCATTCTCTCCTTCTCTCTTAAGCTATAATAATCTGATATCTAAGGCAGAAATTGAAGGGACCATCGACTCTTTTAATGAATTGCTGGAATCATCTGATGAGTATAGAGATGCTTTGAATACTTTGGTGCAAGCCTCTAATAAGTTTGCTAGTTCATTGGAGAGCATTGCAAAATTGAAAGGTTTAGAGAACTCAGATGGATACTTAAGTGCCAGTGGTCTGTTTTATCTGATTGGTAACCATCAACAAATAATCAGTGAGAACTTGAAGACATCCTTTGAATTACCATTACAGAAGGAAATCCAATTCTTGAATACCAAATTAGATGAAAATGACGCCTCTTTCAAAGCCAATTATAAATCATTACTAAATATATTGAAAGCTCAGGAATTAGAAAATATCAAAATCTCGAGATTGAAAAAGAGAAATTTGTTAAGCTACAAACACAATCTACTCCAATTAACATCCAACATTGATGAAATTGATAAATTGAAACATGAATATTACTCCAAATCTCAAAATCTGGTCAACCAAGTATCAAGCACAGTTTTATCGAATTTATCTTCTTCAATCAGAGCTCAAGTGGAGATTTATGAAGGTATCGCACGTAAAGGTTGGTCAGGAAACGGGTTAGACGATTTAATCTCGCAAGGCCTGGACCCATTCATTAACGAAGAAGATGAAGAGGAAGATCAACAAAACGAGGAACCGAATGATGCTAATCATGATACAATAACCCAGGAAGATATTGATGATGCCACATCAACTATAAACACCAACAACAGCAGCAACAACGAGCATTATCATAACGCTGAAACTTCACTACACTCCCATATCAACAAAAACGGGCTGACGTATAACAGCGGCCATAGCAATCAATCAAAGATGTTACCAGTGCTTCCAATCCTAACACCAACATTAGACATCCATCAACACAATCATTTTGCGAACCCAGTACCTGACGATTACGACACCACCACAGACGTTGCTCTGATATCCAGCACGCCAGTGGAGAATAAAGAGAAGAAGTTCAGCACCATTGCCAGTCAAGAAAGCGAAGAATATTTTAGAACCGACTCGATTATAAATAACAGTAAGCTTGGGAATATTAGTGTAAAGAGCAATCATAGTGAGATGTTGGAGAATAACTGGGGAGATAAATACATTGATAGGAGTATGAATAAGACCGGGACTAATGAACATGAAGAGGAGGTGGAAGAGGAGGCTGATGATGATGATGGTGATAATAATTCGTTCTCGTTGCCCATGCTGGGGTCGAAAGACAATTAGTTAGTTTATTAGATTTATGATGTGATGTTAATGAGTTTCTTGTGCTGGTTTGCTATTTTTGCTTGTTTTGTTTTTGTTTATCACCAATGGCTTTACTTGATAAGAAAGATATAATATCTGTTAATAGTCTGTAACAGAATTTGTAGCATAGAGAGAAAGGGATATAATATGAAGAATTTTTGATAAAGCTGGACGGAATCTTTGAAGAGCTCATCGTTCGCTAGCCAAAGCATTATGGTGCAGCCGCAAGCCAAAATCAAAAATGAAAATCTAGTGCTGGCCGCAGCCAGAGAGATACACCACCAAAACTCATCAAACAATAATCAACAAAGTAAGCAAATCATCCCTCTGATCCGATTCAACCCATCCGACCACAGAATGATCATAATAAACAGCATATTAAGATCCATAATACCCAAACATGCCAATCTCACAACGCTAATACGACAGCTCCATTCCAGCAAACAGCCCTGTCATAGAAAAACCGCCACCGATAAACTAAATCTCAGCAATTACTCCTCTGCTTTACTATTAGAGAAGAACCTACTAGAAAGAAATGTCCTTGAGAAGGTTCAAAGTATGGACAAGCTTCGTGTCACCAAGTTCAATGAACAGGGGAAGCTGGAGCTTATATCTGAGAATATCAAGAAGTCCGCTCTAATTGCAGGTCATGAGCTTTTTCCTCGTGATTTCAGAAAACTGGAGAAGAGTCATATCAAGTCAGGTCTATCGAGTAATGGCAACTCAACTGGGGATATGACCCCATCGATTTCAGTGAGAAGGAATTCGATTTTGATTAATTTGTTGAATATCAACTGCCTTGTCAAGTCTAATGAGCTGATCATCTTTGACGACTTGAATACCAATGAAACCAGTTCTTCACACACCAGGTCTGAGTTTCTCAAAGACTTGGAGTTGAGATTACCTGCAAAGAATCATGAAGATTTACCTTACGAAATCAAATCAATAGAATCGGTGCTAATCTCTATCGTGAAGAACTTAAACTCCGAAATGAAGGTGATCACAACGGTGACGAACGGGGTCATCAACGAATTAGAACAAAATATTTCAAGAGAAAACTTACGATTTTTGTTAATCCAAAACAAGAAGATATCTACCTTCCTGAGAAAAGCAACGTTAATTAGAGATTGTATTGATGAGTTATTGGATAACGATGAAGATCTAGCTGGTATTTACCTCACTGATAAGCAACAAGGCCATCCACGTTCCATCGAAGACCATCAGGAGATAGAAATGTTATTAGAGTCCTATTATGCTCATCTTGACGAAATTGTTCAGACGGTTAGCCATGTCATCTCCAATGTGAAAACCACCGAAGAAATTATCAACATTATCTTAGATTCCAATAGAAACCAACTGATGCTTCTAGGTTTGAGATTCTCCATTGGACTATTATGTCTCGGTTCTGGGATGTTTATCGCTAGTGCTTATGGTATGAACCTGGAGAACTTCATCGAAGAGGATCATTATGGGATGCCTTTGGTTATTATCGTTTCTAGTGTCGCAGTGGTTGCGTTGTTCGCTTACAGTATCAAAAGTCTGAAGAAGCTAGAGAAGATTACGATGATGGGGGATCACTATAATAAGAGGATACATTGATATTGGTATTGGTACTGGTTGTATGTACTTTAATGACTTTATGATGTTCATGAATTTGAACCATTGAACTTTATCTTGTTCATATGCCAAGTTACTAAAATAGAATAAAAGCACTTTCGCTAAACAAGCTTCCCTTTACATATATACCAGGGATGTATTTATAAGGAAGTAATAGCTGAGCTAATACAGGATTACAAAGTATAGACATTTATCCTTTTCTGAGAAACAATCACATTTTGAAAGATTCGACAATCTCAAATGCCGATTGATTCACCCGACTCCCGTGTTCTGATTCGAAACTATCTGTCATAGGGGACACAAAGGAGAGCAAACTGTAGAAAATGAGGTGGACACTCTTGCCAGGCTAATTCTAATTCTGGTCAATGGTATCTTATTCAGATTCTAAAACGGAAGATAATCCTGGTTATGTCACTACCGGTTGCTGATACCCGGAAGGGGACATTTGTAATATTACACTTGGATGACAAAGCTCGAGATTTGAAATTTCAGCTTATGCTGAAAAAGCAGTCACTTATCGACAAGCATACTTGCCTCAAAGTTCTTCAGTCAAGACATCAAAGACTCTCAAAACACTCCAATGAGAACTTTCAAAAGCTGACACAATTTCAGTCCCTAAGTAGAGTAATAAGAGAAGAACGGAAGATGTCCGGCCTCGCGATTGGTCCTATCTTCAAGGAATGACATCAGTAAAAGTCCATGCTGTCCATACACCGGAAGAATAAAATTATGAGCTGAGGTAATCGCACATCACTCGTGACGCGTACAGAATTGTGTTTTTTCAAAAGTGGCGCGTTGGTGGCCATCACGCCAAAAAAAATTTAACAAGCGTGCTTTATTCGATCACGTGACTTGCATTGAATGGAACTGGAGTGGTTGTTATGATGATGAAACAAGAGTTGAAGATGCTTTGAAAAGGGAGCAGTAATTAAGATACAAGAATTGCTTTACACTTTCAAGGGCATCAATGGCTGAACAGAACTTGGAAAATCTGATGAAATAAGGGTGTATTATCATCTCTTAGTTTGCTGTCTTGAAGAAGAAACGTCTGTTGATTCGATAGATATCGATCGATCCGAGATTTAAGCTAATCTGGGCTTTGTCACAGCTGCAAGCTGCGCAAGGTTTACAGCTGTTGTTTACTTTTTTGCTGAAAACGACACGTGAATTATTAAAATTTGGGCGATTTTTACGCGTCAGCGCACCCCCCCCCAAAACGCGCTTGACGCGCTTGAATTTTTTTTTGCCGCAACGACGAAATTTTCTTTTCGTGTCTGGGATATAAAAACCATGCAGCGCCCTCCTGTTTTCTTTCTACCTGGACCTCATAAACAGACCATTGTTTTAACCATCACTAAGTGTCCTTTTGCTAAACCTTAGATACCCACATCCCCTCCATATACACAATGTCTGTTGAAGAAACGCCATCCAAAGTTACCGCCAACGTCCTTTCCAACTTAGATTTATCTGAATCTAAGAAAGACTTAAGAGCTGAATTTACCGCTGCTGCCGCCAAAAAGGAAGGCATCATCACCTCCACCGCCATGTCTGCTGCCCCATCCATCTCTGAACACAAAGCCTTCCTAAACAAACACAAAGTACACAGACACGAATTGAAAGCATTAGAAAAGGATGAACCTTTGTTAGCCGAAAACAAACGTCGCTTTGTCTTATTCCCAATCAAGTACAACGAAATCTGGGAAGCTTACAAAAAGGCTGAAGCCTCTTTCTGGACTGCCGAAGAAATCGATTTATCCAAGGATTTACACGATTGGAACAACAGAATGAACGAAAACGAAAGATTCTTCATTTCCAGAGTCTTGGCCTTCTTCGCTGCCAGTGACGGTATTGTTAACGAAAACTTGGTTGAAAACTTCTCTGCCGAAGTCCAAATCCCAGAAGCCAAATGCTTTTACGGTTTCCAAATCATGATGGAAAACATCCACTCTGAAACTTACTCGTTGCTAATTGACTCCTACATCAAAGATCCAAAGGAGTCTGAATTCTTATTCAACGCCATTGAAAATATCCCTTGTATCAAGGAAAAGGCTGACTGGGCTTTAAGATGGATCTCCGATGAGCAGGCTTTATTCGGTGAAAGATTAGTCGCCTTCGCTGCTGTTGAAGGTATCTTTTTCTCTGGTTCCTTCGCTTCCATTTTCTGGTTAAAGAAGAGAGGTTTAATGCCAGGTTTAACGTTCTCCAACGAATTAATCTGTCGTGATGAAGGTTTACATACTGACTTTGCTTGCTTGTTATTCGCACACTTAAAGAACAAGCCATCTCCAGAAATTGTTGAAAAGATCATCACTGAGGCCGTCGCTATTGAATCCAATTACTTCACCGATGCCTTGCCAGTTTCCTTATTAGGTATGAACTGTAAGCTAATGGTCCAATACGTCGAATTCTGCGCTGACAGATTATTGGTTTCCTTAGGTAACAAGAAGTTCTACAACGTCTCCAACCCATTCGATTTCATGGAAAACATTTCCTTAGCTGGGAAAACCAATTTCTTCGAAAAGAGAGTCTCTGATTACCAAAAGGCTGGTGTTATGGCTTCCACCAACAAACAAGAAAAGGAAAACGATGCTTTCGCCTTTGATGAAGATTTCTAATCTTTGTCAGGTACATTGCTTCCACTTTTCACTTCTCAACTTTTAATGATTTTACTTTAATGATTAATTCTTCGCTTTTTTTTGTTGTTTTGAAGTCTTTATAACGGTTATAAAGATCTTGATTTTCATTGGTGTTTTATATTTCTTTTTATATGGTGTATACTAGGTTTGTTAAATGTATTTAATTAGAAAATTTCAAAGCTTTGAAGTTTGTAGTGCTGATGGACTGACGCGTTCGCTGGGGTTTCATCGTTAGTAGAGCGTGTTTTGTTCTTGAGATCCTTCCAAACCATTTCCCAATTTGGCCGTTTACATTGTTTTTCATAATGTGCTTACATAAGGTGTTAGGTGAGGGTTTTGTCCTAAGCTCAGTCATCGCGAATTTGTCGTGGGCGTTGAAAAATTTTAAGAAAATGCGTGAAAATAAGCGGCGAAGAAAAGCAGTGAGGAGCCCTTTGTATTATTTGATTCAAGCCATTCACAGTTTCAACTTGATCAACCAACACGTACATTTGCAATATCCAAGATGAGCACCTCAAGTTGTAGATACTATGAAAACAAATACCCAGAAGTTGACGATGTTGTCATGGTCAATGTCCAGCAAATCGCTGAAATGGGTGCCTATGTTAAATTATTAGAATATGACAACATCGAAGGTATGGTTCTTTTATCTGAATTATCCAGAAGACGTATCCGTTCCATTCAAAAATTGATCAGAGTTGGTAAGAACGAAGTTGTTGTCGTCTTAAGAGTTGACAAAGAAAAGGGTTACATTGATTTATCTAAAAGAAGAGTTTCCTCTGAAGATGTCATAAAATGTGAAGAACGTTACCAAAAGTCCAAGGCTTCTCACTCCATCTTGAGACACTGTGCTGAAAAATTCGGTGTCCCATTAGAAACCTTATATCAAACCATCGGTTGGCCATTAAGTCGAAAGTATGGTCACGTTTACGATGCGTTCAAGATCTCCATCACTGATAACTCCGTCTTTGACGGCATCGAAGCTCCTACTGAAGATATCTTGGCTGAATTAAAGACTTACATTGGTAAGCGTTTAACCCCACAAGCCATCAAGATCAGAGCTGATATCGAAGTTTCTTGTTTCAGTTACGAAGGTATTGATGCCATCAAATCCGCCTTAAGAGCCGCTGAAAACTTATCCACTGAACAATTACAAATCAAAGTCAAATTAGTCGCTGCCCCATTATACGTCGTCGCCACCCAAGCTTTAGAAAAACAACAAGGTATCGATGCATTAAACAGGGCTTTAGAAACCATCCAAGAAGAGATCACCAAGGCTGGTGGTTCCGCTACCATCACCATGGCTCCAAAGGCTGTCACAGCTACTGAAGATGCTGAGCTTCAAGCCTTATTGGAACGTAGAGAATTAGAAGCTGCTGAAGAAAGTGATGAAGAAAGTGACGAAGAAGAAGACGATGAATAGGCTATTTGACAAAAAGACCAAACTGGATTTAATTAGTTTTTAGAAAGGGGTTTTCATTACTATCAGCATTTCATTCTTCTCTGTATTTTCTTTGTGTACATTAATATAAATACTAATCATTTGTAAATAAGATTTATCTGCTCAAGTAGAGGAGCTTTCACGTATTCAAATCTACTAAAGTACATTTGGCAACTTTTATGCTGTTGGTTTTATGGTCCTTTGAAAGCCGGGTCACCACCACCACCATTCCAGATTTTTTTTTACCCCGTTCATGGAAGGTTCTTGGGCACAACAATAACGAAGCGCAGAATGCCAATCAGAGAACTCAGAATCTTAAAGGTTGATATAACCATATATCATCTCACAAATGTCAGTTCTTCCTCATACTATCAAAGAAATCCGCTTTCACTTGTCCAGAACACCAGCTTCTGCTCATCTAAGGTAAGTTCCGTTTAAACCACCATACAGACTACCCCACATCTGATCCTTCAGCACCACAGAACAACAACTAACAACCCAGACAAGAAAATTCCTAGTCTCCAATTATCCGAAGCTCTCTCAGTCTAATCCACATTTGCCTCTATTAATTAGAGAATCGTCCGTCATCGATAAGCCTTTGATTTACGTTAGACATGAAAGGGGTGTTGAGACTAAGAACGAGTTAAGTGGCGAGGATGAAGCCGTCGATTTACAAATCGTCAAGAGCGCCTTATCTCTAAGCTAGAGGGTAATTCTTCAAAGGTATCACCAAGGAGTCCCGCTGTTAGATATTATTGGAGACCGCCTGTTATTTATTATCTTCTTTATTAGCCTATTTATTAACCTATTTATTAGCCTATTTATTAACCTATTTATTAACCTATTTATTAACCTTTCGACAAAAATAGCTCAAAAACACATATATATAGCCAAAGAATTGTAGATCGGCCAGGGTGATTGATGGCTTGCTTTGAGTTCAAATATACCAAGCTAGAATAACACAGTAAACAGTGCGCATTTTGTCACTTTGTAGATGTCTTGATTGTTCTCCAAACTTCCTCCTTTGAATTGCCTCTGAAGGCTTTAGATCTTGGAGCACAGTAGGACTGTAAAGTTCATTTCCCCCAAAGGTTTAAGAATATATCGTAAAGCGATATTAACCCTGGTTTGTGTCTGTACAATCGAATTGCTTTACAAGGAGATGTTGGTCCTAGAGTTGAGACTACGACTCTTATTTTCATTAGATATCTTTGATGAAATATTCATCAGGAGCATAGGCTTTTTTTGGTAATGAGACGATTGTAGAGATTTTAGTAATTCCATCAAGCATTCTACGGATTGTTTTTATTTGAAAGTGGGATAGGTTCTGGTGGTGGCCTTTTCTTTGTGCCCTCTCTTTTTGCCCTAGGATCTTTACCAAGGGGTAATAGAAGCTGTTCAGAGTTTAAACGAAGATTCTTTCAGGAGGAAGTAAAAGGACAACAATATGAGCGTCTGAATAGTAGGCTGCTTGCTAGTTACTGGATTCCACAAGATTTGCTCAATATCAACCAATTTTAAAATCCCCTCCACTCGTCTGATCACACTTTACATCACAGCATTGGTCCATTAAGTAAATATGCCACTCTAATCATGATCTAACCACTTGTTTAGCTTGCAGAAATGATGATGAACGACAAATACGCATTATGAGCATACCAACTACATGTACTTCCTTCCTCCCAGCAGCTACGTCGTTCGTACCTCAAAGGCAGAGAGAGAACACAAGAACATATCGTAAAGATCCAGACAACTACAACGCAAGCTTCTTTTTCAAAAATTAACTCTAAAGATTAAATATTACCTATCTAAATCTATAAACCGAAAAAAATGCACCTAACAAACATTAAAAAATAAAGATAACCGGATAAAGGATCAAGATCAATACATCTAATCAACTTCTTCAACAGTTGGACCTTCGTTTTCTGGAGCTGGAGGAGCACCACCTGGGAAACCACCTGGAGCGGCACCTGGGGCACCACCGTTTTCTTGGTAGAACTTGGTTAAGATTGGGTTGGCAACACCTTCTAATTCCTTTTGCTTGGATTCGAATTCTTCGGTGGTGGCGGATTGGTTTTCGTCTAACCAAGAGATGGCAGATTCAATGGCTTCAGATAACTTGGCCTTGTCATCTTCAGCAACCTTGGAGGTGAAAGCTTCTTCAGAAGTGGTGTTCTTTAAGGAGAAGGCGTAAGATTCTAAACCGTTCTTACCAGCGATTCTAGCAGCTTCCCTTTCATCTTCTTCCTTGTACTTTTCAGCTTCAGAAACCATTCTTTCAATATCTTCCTTAGATAATCTACCTTTATCGTTGGTGATGGTGATCTTGTTGGTCTTACCAGTACCCTTTTCAAGAGCAGAGACGTTTAAGATACCGTTAGCATCGATATCGAAGGTAACTTCGATTTGTGGAACACCTCTTGGGGCTGGTGGGATACCAGATAATTCGAACTTACCTAATAAGTTGTTGTCTTTGGTTCTGGCTCTTTCACCTTCGAAGACTTGAATTAAGACACCAGGTTGGTTGTCGGCGTAAGTGGAAAAGGTTTCAGATTTCTTGGTTGGGATGGTAGAGTTTCTTGGGATCAATTTGGTCATGACACCACCAGCGGTTTCAATACCTAAGGATAATGGAGCAACATCCAATAATAATAAATCTTGGGTCTTGGAAGAAGTGTCACCGGTTAAGATGGCAGCTTGGACGGCAGCACCGTAAGCAACAGCTTCATCTGGGTTGATAGATCTGTTTGGTTCCTTACCGTTGAAGAATTCAGAGACTAATTTTTGGACCTTTGGAATTCTGGTAGAACCACCAACTAAGACGATTTCGTGGACTTGAGATTTGTCTAAAGCAGCATCTCTTAAGACCTTTTCGACTGGGTCTAAAGTGGATCTGAATAAGGTGGCACATAATTCTTCGAATCTGGCTCTGGTTAAGGAGGTGTAGAAGTCAATACCTTCGAATAAGGAGTCAATTTCAATGGAGGTTTGAGCAGAAGAAGATAAAGTTCTTTTAGCTCTTTCGGCAGCAGTTCTTAATCTTCTTAAGGATCTTTGGTTGGTGGTTAAGTCCTTCTTGTTCTTTCTCTTGAATTCAGCAGCTAAGTGGTCAACTAACTTGTTGTCGAAATCTTCACCACCTAAGTGAGTGTCACCAGCAGTGGCCTTAACTTCGAAGATACCGTCTTCAATGGCTAATAAGGAGACATCGAAAGTACCACCACCTAAATCGAAGATTAAAACGTTCTTTTCACCTTCATCTTTCTTGTCTAAACCGTAAGCAATGGCAGCAGCGGTTGGTTCATTAATGATTCTTAAAACGTTTAAACCAGAGATTAAACCAGCATCTTTGGTAGCTTGTCTTTGGGAATCGTTGAAGTAAGCTGGGACAGTGATAACAGCGTCGTTAACCTTGGAACCTAAGAAGTTTTCAGCGGTTTCCTTCATCTTAAGTAAGATCATAGAGGAGATTTCTTCTGGAGTGAAGACCTTGGTTTCACCCTTGAATTCAACTTGGATCTTTGGTTTGGTAGCATCGTTGATAACCTTGAATGGGAAGTGCTTGATATCGTTTTGGACTTCGACGTCATCGAACTTTCTACCGATTAAACGTTTAGCATCGAAAACAGTGTTAGATGGGTTCATGGCGGCTTGGTTCTTAGCGGCATCACCGATTAATCTTTCGGAGTCAGTGAAGGCAACGAAAGATGGGGTGGTTCTGTTACCTTGGTCATTGGCAATAATTTCGACACGGTCGTTAGCGAAGTGGGCAACACAGGAGTAGGTAGTACCTAAATCAATACTAGATGAAGGGAATGTTAGTATATCTTGGTCGACAATGATACGTAAACAGAGAAATTGTTAGCCAATTGCCCGAAAACCAGGAAATTTTCACATACCCAACAGCTTTACTCATTTTTAATAAATATAATTCTATCAAGTGATATGGAATGGAATTAATTCGTAGTAGTTGGTAGCATGTGGGATTATCGGCGGCACCGCTTTTTTTATACAGATTTCGTCGTCGTCGACTTTTTTTCATTGTGCGGCGAACTTGGCTGAAATTTACCTTCTAGAAAATTCGATATTTATCTTAGATCTCAGAAAGCCCTTGAAAAATGTCACGTGAAAATGTTAAAGATCTCAATCTGGCTTATCTAATCAAGATCTCGTGAAAAGTGACGAAAATTGTGGCTTGTTGGGCGCACGGGGCTGTTGGATTCGTCATAAGACAACATTCCATTCTCAACCGCGTTTCAGCGAGGCGAATGTTACGTAATTTTCGCTCACGCAGTTTAGCTCGTTCAAAAAGTCGTTAAACAATCGGTTCGCACCACAAACGCATGTGTTGCGTTTGTCAGATCAGGCCATTTTCTGACTGATGCTTATCTCAACCTTACTGGAACGTCAAAATCATGATGCTAACGCCATATGGGGCCATAGCAAGAGATATAAAATGTAAGAAACCCCCGTATTGTGCTTTTGAACACTTAGATTTCAAATACCTATACATATAATATCTGCTACGCTCAAAAGTCAACAAACTTTGATCACATCTGCTTAAATATCACTATTTGACACATAGACAACATGTACGGTACTGCCACCAACAAAAACATCCTGCTCAAAGCATACCTTGCCATGGCTTTAGTTTCACCTTTCCTCCTTCCTTTACAAAAGCACTTTGACCTTTCCAAAGAAATCAATAAACCAATCGGCACCTACAGCAGACCTATCAGAAGAACGATATAATGTTGATGTCATGTTTGTTTCTGGGTTGGTGTTCATAATTAGGTCTGTGACCTATAAACATCCGATTCGGTTGATCCACCGTAGCTACTGATCAAAACTTTATTTGAAAGTTACTAATACATTATGATTAGGAGGTGCTTTGCAAGGTTTTGTTTGATTTTGGGTCGCAACAATTGCTGGTTCTTAACAAGTTGGTACTCGCATGTTAGCTTTTTAGGTTCCCCTGTTTTGCTTTTGGGTTTTTTCAATTGATGGAAAGTGTCTATAGTACCAAGGTAGTACTGATAGATCATTTAGAATACATCTGGTTATTATTGCTTTGTTATTAGTTTTTGGTTATTGATCATTATCCCAAATATTGTGGTATCGATCTGTGGGTTTAGCATATATGTCTATTTATTGAAGTTGCTTTCTTTGTATTAATTAAGTTTAGTAGAATCATTTCCTAAATGGGTATACATTTTCACGTAAACAAGTGCCGTTTCGTTGTAGCCTGTAGGTGAATGAGATGGAAAAGATTATGGGCTAATAAAAGCCTAGGTTAGTTATGTAGATAATAGTAGTGTATAGAAACGCTGCGTATTTATTGCCACCTCATATCGAATGTTTATGTTACACGTATGACTGAGCTTTGTGGTGAAATATCCTTAAAAACGAGCTTTTATTCTTGTTCACCGTTAGGATCTTTCTCTTCATTTTCCCTCTTTTCTTCTCTCCATAAGAACTGCTGTAAGAATTCAGTACAATCATTACCGCTAAACCTTCACCACGACTGAACACAAAGGATGGGATATGTAAAGCTGGCTCCCATGGAGAGTTGCCCGTATTGCACCTTGTCCCCACCCGCCGCTGGATCTTGCTGATTCACCTAGGCCTGCGAAATCCTCTCTTCCTGGAGCCTCTGTAATACTGTGACAACTACCATCTATCGTCTAAGTGTATCTTCCTTCTCGCATATGTGAGATATGTTGAAGGCTTCTTCTCAGCGACCGCTCTTTTTGTGTCATCACCTACCAGGTTTGACGTCATCGCTTGCCCTTCAGTCTAGATTTGCATCATTAGGGTTTAATTAGTGGCGATTCCTCACCCTCAATTATTCGTGGGAAATCCTTAATAGTGATGGCAGCTGGACTCCACGCAATCAATTAGCAAAATTTCGATTGTAGTTTTAAAATTAATGCTATTGGTCAGGTGAAACAACATATCTGTTCAAACATGAAACGCAAAAATAGAATCAGGACTATAGAATCTTGGTCTAAAATAGACCTGCTAAGATTTCTGGTTAAAGACAAAGAATTCAAAATTTGAATATAATTGCAAAATATTCTTTAATCACAATGCAAGTCTTTGAGTTGGTATGGCCATCTGTATTTTTTTTGTAATTAAACATTCTTCCTGACCTCCATTCAGTGACATATTTATTCAGCGTGTGTGTAAATGTATTTGTTTTGGGTTTATTGGTAAAGTTTGAGATCCGAACGACGTTTGATTTGGGCCAATTACTGGATTTTTAAGATGAGCTTGAGATCCATTGATTATATCAGCTAGTTGGCCTATGGATAGGTGGCCACAAGAACTTTCTTTATGAGCGAATATTAAAGTAGCCAGCTGCAATTACAATCATTATGATTGTATGTCATAATTTGTCATTTACATTGATTACTTCGATCTAAGGCCTATTAGTATAAATAGAGTATCATTGATTGACATAAAAAGTTTAGAATACAAAGCCATCCAATCCATCCAATCCAATTTATCCAATCTAAACATCACCTATCAAAACGAATCAATCATCCATTGGAATATCTGGGACTTCTGAATCATCAGCTGCATCATTTGCAATCTCATCGTCACCATAGTTGTCTGGTGGCAAGCAGCTAGTTTCAGCTGGTTGGTTGACTTCGGCTACGCCATTGTTGATATTGTCTTCAATAACAACAGATTTAGTAGCAACTGATTGAGCAAGATGTTCTTTCTCCTCTTGTTGTTGTTGTTTTTCAAATAGTAAAGGATAAATATCACCCAATTCGTCTTTATTCAATTGCAATCGATCTGCGAATGATTCTGCCAACATCCCCAGTTTGATCAAATCCAAGATCTTTGAAGTCAACAAGATCAACTTCTTTTCATGAAGCCACAGTAAGTCCTGAAAAGCTTCTGATTCTCCATCGCTGGTATTGTCTTCTTGTTCGTTAGAGGAGATTGTTGAAGTCAATTTCATAAAGTCAAGACTTTCTTCATCCAGTCTGTCCAATTCGACTTTCAATAAACTGGCGTAGTTGTATTCCTTAATCAAAAATAATTCAGCGATTCTTTCAATAACATCTTCATGTAATTTGAAAGAGTTCAATTCAATGCCTTGGAACTTATCAAGATTTTCAACGTTGGTGAAATCGGCATCAAAGAAGTTCTTCAAAAGTCTGAGGAAATCAACATAAACGAGAAGTGTTTGATATCTGAAATCCTCATTGTAATCTTCTGCTGTTTTGGCGCCTGCGTCAGTCAAGATTGAAATGAACTCAGAAAGAATCTTGGAGATTGGAGTAAATCCAACCATAGCATCACATTCTTGTTGGAAATTAGCAAAGCCGTTGAGTTTCCATGAAACAGATGATAATAACAATTTGAATGTTGAAATGACTAATTCGTCATTGAAATGTTTGTGATGGTCAATAAAAGCTTGTTCAATTTTTTCGTAATCTTTCAAAGCAGCAGAAATATCAAATGATTTACCAATGGTCAAAAGCTTTAAAATGTAATCGTTGCGTAAGTTGGAGTAAAGTTCATCTTCATCCCCAGCATCAATTGACTCAAGGTGTCTAATGGAGTCCAAAGCCTTGACATATTTGATCAAAGTTTCAGAGATCAAATCCTTTACCAGTACTAGGTCGTTTTCGTTGTTCGTGAACTTCAATTTTTGGAAGAATTCGGTAAATTCAAGATATAATTCATTGATTTCATTGTCCTTGAAGAATTTAACAACTAGGGAGACAATTTCATTGTATTCATTGACATCGAATTCAAAATCTTGGATATTCAAAATGTTGAAGATTTGTATAAAAATGGAATAATCCTGTATGTTGTTTTCAATGCTGTTCAAAATCAATTTGGCATTCTTGATGATAATTCTCAAGCTATCTTCGTCTTTGTTTTCAACCAAGTTCTTAACGTTACCAAAGATCATTTGGAAGATCTTTCTCTTTTCTTGAGCGGTCAATTCTAAATACTTGAATAAATCACGATTAGCCTTTTTCTTTAATTCAGCATTGGTGCTCAAATCAGCAGTGAAAAATTTGATCAAGTCTTGCCAGTTGGATGAATATCTTGAAGATTGGAATAAAGACTCACCAATTATGGTTAGTTGTGGAGTGACAAGGATAATGTTTTGAGATTGGGTGTCATTGTTAGTTCTTCTTCGTTGTTGTTGTTCTTCTTTTTCTTCACCTTCTTCTGTTTCTTGGAATATTCTAATCAACGAGATGTATTTGATGACATCTATACTGAACGGTAGTTCAACGTCCTTAGCTGATTCCAAGATTTCGTTAGTTCTTTCAGTTTCAACAGTGGAAACAAAGTTCAATAAGCTGTGTAATAATTTCTTGTTGGCTGGGGATTTGTTATCAAGTAATTCTTGGTTGGCCACCAATCTGACAATGGAAGCTGTTTCCTTATCTTCTAAAAACCCGCGCTTGTTGATCTCAACCAACAAACTGATAGCATTCAACTTCACATTGACATCAATATCAAAAGTAGCGATTTCAGTAATTCTGCCTTTGAATCTTTCAAGAAATTGCCTCAAACCGGAACCAATAGAGACAGAGTCATTCTTCAACAACTTATTCAATGTCTTCACAACTTGGATTCTGACTTGGTTATTCTCATCAGACAAAACCCAACCTAAGTATTTCAAGTAGGTGACTTTGAAGAAGAATTCAGGGTAAACATCCATCCATTCACCTAAGGAGCTCATGGATTCAGTTCTAATGGAAGGATCGATATCTTTGAACCTGTGGATGAATGCAGTGTTCAAGATATCTTGAATGAAACCGTCTAAGATGCTGGATTGGTTAGTGTAGATTTCAATGTTCTTGTTGATTTGTTCAATTCTTGATTTTATAGTTTTGGTCTGCTTCTTAGCGGACTCGGTTTCTAACTGCTTCTTGAAGACTTCCAAGGAGGAGCTCATCTTCTTGATGGCTTTGCATAATGTTGTTTCAATGGTGTATAAACATAATGTTGATATGTATCTTAAGGCTCTGATGGAAGACACTGAAAGGGAAGATAACCAGACTAATAAATCTTCAATGATATTAGATTCATCTTCATTGTGACCTTGAGACTTTTCTGCGTCATCGCCCTCTTCATTATCATCCAACTTGACATTTTCATACAACAACCCCTTTTCATCAGAAACTGTTGTAATTTGAATAATGAAATCTATAAAGTTCTTCTTCAGATGCCTGAACTCAGGCTTTTTGGAAATGAAATAAAACTCATGAATCTTTTGACGTTTGAAGAAGGTTTGAATTTCACCAATGGTATCAGAAGCACTATCATTGTTGGCAACATCGTGTTCTTCAATCTGCGTGAAGGAACCAACAGCGTTAAGAAGTAGATTGATGAAATCTCTTTTGGCAATACCTTTACCTAATTTGTATTGCTCAATCCATCCAGTAGCTAATTCAACTATGGATGTTTCAGAATCATTCAAAGCTTGGAACAAGTAATTATCTTCAAATTCTTGACGTAACTCAGCGAAATCAGCAGATTTCTTCACTGGTTCCTTTTGTTGTCTCTTCTTAGATTTAGTTGATGACAAGAAAGGCTTGGCTCTCTTTCGTGAAACAGGCCTTTGGCTGTATTCGTCATCAGATTGTTCGTTGGACTCTTCTTCTGATTCCTCTTCTTCACTTTCTTCAACGTATTTTGATCTGTTGATGGACTCATCTTCAGCGACTTTCAAGGAAGCTGAAAGATCCACGATTCTCTTTGATCGACGGACAGGTAGAGTGGAGGTCATAATGGAATGAGTTTCAACCTTTTTCTCTTTGTGGATCAACCAAAGTGTCGCTTTGAAACTACTTTACTCCTTGTTCTGTTTCGTGTTGTTTTGATAATTCGCCACTTACGCGCGCCGTGAACCGCGTCTCTTCAGATCTTCAAAAAGTTGAAGATCGCTGGAAAAATTTACGCGTTTATTATGTAATCTAATAATTTCTATATCTGGGAAAACAGCACGTGACAACAAGTAAGGGCAATTTAATGTAGAATCTTTCTCATCGCATTATTGTCAAGACAAAATGACGCCCTTCTGTGCCGAATAATTTGAGGCTAATAACAGAGATGAGATCATTTGAGGCAAACTAGCTGCAAGCTCAATCGACAGGTTCTCCTTTTTGGTTCATATTTTATGGTGCTTTCTATTAGAATTTTTCAAACTTTCCTCATTCGGATCTCTGAATGGAAAGAAAGCAGCTGCGAAAAACATAAAGCTTTGAATTCACGATACTTCTTAGCTTTGGACAACATCCGTGTTTCACTTATACAGATACCATGCACCGGTTCTAAAAATTGACTTACACAGGTGTTTACAACAATCTGCTCCCCATCATTTCATATTAGTATTGATCATTTTCAATCAAGAATATACGGAGGTCAACTAGTCGCTTCACCACCTCCTTCTCATTTGCCGCCCACAATTTACAGAAGACTTACGCCAATTGAGATCCAATTAAGATTTTATATTTTTATTTTTCAATGAAATCCAAAGCCGCATTGTTATCAACATATTAATCCTCAAGCTATCGAAGAGAAGGACCCCTGTTGAGTTCGGCTAAGCTATCCTTCGCTTGCAGATTTCAAGACTTTTATGCACGAGTTCTTCTCTGAGATCCTAAGGAAGCCACATGAAGACACGCTTATGCATATGACTTAGTAATTTCCTATTCTTGTAAAAATATGCATCATCTCCCATTGATCGTTACCAAAGGGAAAAATGGTGAATGTCAGAGAATCGTGTTTGTTTGGAGAAAGTTATAAATATGTTTCAATCCCCAAATGTCGAATTCCAGGATATCCTTTTCTACGCTGTTTACATTTATCACCTAATTGAACGATCTTTCAACCAGATACCCCAACAGCTGAAGATGATTGTTCCTAAACTCTCGCTTCTTTTGGCTTTCCAATCATTGCTAGCTCAGGCTGCGGAAGAGCCTTCAGTGATCGATGTTCAATACGCCAAATTTTCTAAGAGAGACAATGAAAGATTTGTAAAGAGAGACTCCACTACTATATATGTCACTGGTATCGCTAGATTCACTTACTACTACTGCCCTGATTGTGTTACCTCATCCGCTTTATACTTGAGTACCACTGCTACCACCGTTACCACCCCATGGACAGGCACTGAAGTTAGCACCACCACAGCTCCATTCAATTCCGGTGACTTAACTATTACTGAGATTGTCGAAGTTCCAACTACCCAAACTGTTACAA